>CM076578.1:10446396-10506669 GCA_034641835.2 Pinus albicaulis | reverse complement strand
AGTGAGAAGAAGGGAAACCTCCATAGCCCTAGATTTTCCATCTTGGAGTAGGAGTATGGAAAAATTGGGCAGACCAAAGAACTACTCACAAATAGAGTTGCAAACAATTGATCGAAAACCCTAAATGTTTTAGACCTTAAATGAAAAAGAGGTAGATAGAGGGGAAATTTTTTTGGGCCAAGTTCAGTAACCTAGAGGAGTTGAGTTCATTGATAGAGGCTGTTGAGGAGGTAAATCCCCTCTGCGGACAGAGGCGATCCCTACTAGCCCAGCAGGGGTCTAGCAACAATCAAACAATGTCATGACGCAAGCTCCTAGTTATGAATGAAGGACTTGGGATAGAAGCCTACCTGGATTCCAACGCCACGATATGAAGAAGAAGCGTATCCGTTCCTCAGCCTCGGCAGATCACAATCCCTCCACGATCTCCGCGAATGAACACTTGCACATGGAAGAAACGAACAGATACAAGCATAGAAACCAGCATACGTAACTAAACATCAGTCAGAAAATACATTACTCGCATTAACATGATGGAAAACGGAGTGGAACCATAATCATAATCATCTATTAAATAATAAACGAAGAGAGATTACAACCAAGTTCTGACGTCGCGGTCTCCTTCGGATGGGTCTCCAGTCGTCCACGTCTCGCAAAGCTTGTCAAGGAAAGGGAAAACCTCTCCGGAGTCTCTTGACAATGGTCTCCTTACTTGAGTCAGCCTTAAGGGAAAGAGGGGATTCTTTACAACACAAAGGCTCTTGGGAATATGGAGATTCAGAGCTTAGGCACTTCAAGATTAGCTTGCCATGGATTTGAGCAGGCTTTTATAGATGGGGAAGGAGGGAGTTGGGATCCCTATTATTATGGGATTGGCCCTATCAACAAGGAAGGTTCCATGGGAGGTGGCAAAACTACTTCCCTTCCATAGAACTCCTGCAGCCAAACCTGCCAACTCAAGATAGTCAATGGTTTGTGAGTTTGTTGGAACTCAACTTCCGCCATCTTTATTTAAAAAACAGTCCCTAATTTGGGTGGCGCGACTACTGCTCTATGACAGAGCGCCAGTTGGCACGACCTCTTTGCATAATTTTTCCCATTGGCGCGAGCAATGAACTGCCTACCCGCGCCAATGCCAAAAAGGGATGTTTTTCATGACTTTTGCAAGGAGATGTCTCAAGGGAAAATGAGGCTCATGCTTAGAGGAATGCATTGATGGAGTTTTCAAGCCATAAAAATGTTCACAGGTCACAAAATGGGTCCTCCATTGTGCGGGACGGGGAATGGTAGGGACGGTGACAAATTACTGTGTAACAGATGCCCCCTAAAGTATGAGGCTCGAGAGAGAGAGGGGTGAAATGCTTTACGAGAACATGTTGAACTGAAGGCCCGCCGTCGGAAAACCTGCGCAGAAAGATACAACTGATATCTCAAGTACATGATGTATAAGTGGTATGGACGCAGCCATCCGAAACAGAGTATGCTATAATCCGGATCCAGGGTATGGGCGCAGCCATCCAACTAAGATCAAACAAATAGACTCAGGTATGGTCGCAGCCATCCAATCAGTGAGTCATGACATACATAATGATAATAATCCACAATCGCAGCCTGGATTACAACAGACACAATCCAGGGTCTTGCGCTCCATCTCGACCCAAACAAAGTACAAGTTCAGGCATGTGAATATGTGAGCTGAAGTCGAACATGCCAGAACATCGTCTGATTACCAGCCAATGATGAAAGCTATTAACAGACGCGAGAGAAACCACCAATAATGACAATTGTCCTCAAGATACTAAGGTACAATCTACGGCGTGCGAATAAATGAGTTGACGTCGAACACCCGCAGAGTCACTCGATCGGAGGTCAATGATGTAAACCTCACGTCGAATGCGACGAACCTGCCATTAAGGCATGCAGGCTCCAAGGTACCATAAGGAGTCTCTAGACCAACTTCCTGGATAATGAGTTGATGTCGACAGGAAGTGACCTTGATCGAAGGTGGGCCATAACGATTCCCACATCATCGACACGAGACAGAGGAACATGATGTTTTGTTGTGAATCAGGATCGTATGAGAAACAGAGGAAGGTTGAAATTTGCAGAGGCCAGCTTCTCTTGAACATATAAACGGCACGACAGTGGACTTGGCAGTATTTGACATCAAACGGATCAGAGGTTATGGTGACGAGGCAATGAGCAGATGAGAGGTCAAAAAGGATTATCCAAACCCACGGAGGCAAAGTGAAGCAACGAGATGAGATGTCCCCAACCCGACACGAATGCAGACAAGTGCCATATTCAAGAGCGACATACTGCCGACGACAACGACGATGGTTCCATTTTTCCCCTACCATTTCTGGCGAGTACCCCAATTATTTTTAATAACAAGCTTGAAGGGGATAGCATATGATTGCAATATAATTCCGCCCTTCGGGCGAATCCATCCTAGTGCATTTAACGAGTCCTAGGAAGGAGGAACTCGGAGAACGTCATTTCGACTAGATCCGATGTCATCAGGGTTTAACGAGTCTGACAAAGGAAGAACTCGGCGTCTTTTCATGTTTAGAGAGTTTTAAAAGACAGCAAAAAAGAAAACTCCACAGGTCCCTTTTCATAGATAGTTCCCTAGATCCGAAAAGGTAGAAAACAATATCCGGGAAAACCTCCTAGTAGCGATAGGCTAGGGTATTCCTTTTTCGTAATCAATCCATCCCAGCCCGAAAAAGGGTTAAACTTATACTGAGTGGATGTCAATTCGTGTCCATTCTAACGAGATCGAAACGACAAGGGCCTCGGCAATCTTTTCATATTTAGAGAGTCAGAAAAGAGCTGAAAGATGACTCCAAAACGACTTTTTCGTGTATTTACCGAGTCCGAAAAAGTATAAAATACAACTCGTTTCCATCGTTTAAGTCGCAAAAACCTGCTGCTGCACATACCAAGCAAGCGTAAAATCCATTTTTGACATAACATATGCAAATATTTAATAAAAATAACTTTTAAAACTCATTTAACGTCGAAAAAGTTATAAATATGTCAAATTGGTAAAAATAAAATTACTTTACTATTTACCTTGGTGAAAAGCAACAGTGGTCCTTTTGGAGTAGAAACTTCTGACGGTGATTGCGACAAATCCAGTTAACCATTCAGCTTCTCGTCTGTCACAGGTAAGAGGCGCTCTTTTGCTCTTCATTTTCATTCATTTTTTAATAACTTTCCCTTAAAAATCAGTTCTGTGTGGTCGTTCTTAAAATTTTAGGGCTGCGCCCATTGGCGCGGGTATCGGGCATGGACCCGCGCCAATGAGCTCTTTTTTACAAAGGGCTCGCGCCATGTGGCGCCACTGTTCACAAAACAGCCGCGCCAGCGGCTGAACCTCAAATTTCGCCTAGAATTTCGACATTTAGACCAAATTGCATGGAATTTGAAGCTCATCAAAGATCTAACTAAGGGTTTTTGACCATATGAATGCAGATAATCACTCAAAATGGCAATCGAATGGAAAGAACGAGAGCACGGAGAAGAGGATGAACAGGCCATGCAAAGTCAAGCTTGCATGAATGCACTTAGAAACTGTGGATTGAAAAAGTTCTTCCTCACGCCATGTTTACGAGCTCAGCCCGAGCTCCTCCAGTATTTAATCAGTATCTGGGACGAACAAGAACAGGTGTTCAGGTTACGAGACCAGGTGTTAGAACTGGAGGTCACCGACGTTTATTTCATCACTGGATTGTCCCGCAGAGGTCCAATCCCTGTACTGACTGGAAGCAGACCATCTGGGGAAAAGATGGAACAAGTGATGGCACGGGTGTGCCAAGGGGCACAAACAGGATCAGGAAGCAAGAAGGTGGATATCCACACCATCCCTGATCTGGCACTGAGAGTAGTTCTCCATACCATCGCGCGGGCTGCTGGGTCGCAGGCTCCGCACGAGGCCACGAAGACCCAACTCCTGCTGGCCTCAGAATGCATGGGTCCCTTACTGTTCAACTGGGCAGAAGCAGTAACTATCAACATGAAAAGGGAGCTCACAAAGTGCAAACAGGGGAAACCGAAACAGTTCGGTTATGGTTCCATCTTGGTATCGTTCATTCTGGAACGCTTACCAATCTTCCAGGGCCAAGGGGCCGCAGTGGCGAGTCCGATACCACGAGAGCCAAGAATGGTTCGCTGGGCAGCATTGATGCCCAGATCTGGAGGTGGCCAACAGATGTCCTGGAGGCCAGAGTTTTTTAGGTGGTTACGGCGCCAGCTGATTGTCATGGAAGACTGGCCCTATGCAGGAACTGACTTTACCGGGGACCCAGATCTCCCACTGCCAGAAGGAGACGACTGGGATGAGGAGTTGGGTAAGACCTCATATTTTGATTTTATGTTTATATGTTTTTTGTCAATACACATTCGTCTTAACACAATCATATATGCATGCAGATGTGGGACCTGAGAGACCAGCTGGGATGTCTCCAATCTCCCGGAGGACCCAACTCGCCCCTGAGATTCAGGGAGAAGGCACCGGAGGAGATGAACTGATCCAGAACCTCGAGGGAATTGCCCACGGGATTCCAGACTATGCCCGGCTAGCAGACATACCGATGGCATATCAGCGCCACACGGTGGGAGTTCCGAGTCGGATCCACCGAATCCTGAGGCGCTTAGTGCGTGCAGTCACGTGCTATCATGAGCACCATGCAGATTAGTCCTTAGGATTTATACCACATCTATTTTTTGAGAGACATAGCGTCTCTGGATGTACTAAGACGACTATGCATATTTTTTGAGTTTTATGTGACACACTTTATGTAAACATTTCGATATCTATATATATACATATCTATTTCTGGATGAGTCTTTCTTTACATGTGATGATGATTTATAAATTGCGCAAATGTCTGTCTAATACCAAATTTGCTACTACATCTGTTAATGTATTCAAATGCCTGGGTATATGATGATATGTAATGTAGTCAAAATTCCTTTCTAGTAATCGAATACGCAAATACAGACGTAATATGGACGGGTTTCTTACCGAATAGTGTCCGTTCAGCTGTAAGACTACAAGTTGTGAATCTAGATACACGAGCAATTCACGGATACCAAGGTTTACTGCCTCGGTTAATAATTCCAACACGGCACTATATTCCGCGATGTTGTTCGTGGTACGTCTGAGACACACACCTTGCAGGTCAATCAACTCACCAGCAGGATCGTAGATTACCCAGGCTGCGGAAGACAGATTCTTGGTACTGCGGGAGGCACCGTCCACGAAACTAACAAATGGATGAATAGACATCTGCACAACCAGGAAGACCCGATCAGCAGAAAGATGTTTACAAAGCACACCACACTATGCACACAAATGACAATCACACACCTATGTACACACACCACACCATGAAATCACTTCAGGCATAGTACTTTTTAAGGTACAGCCCATTTCTGGGCTGCGCCAGCGGAACTCCTTCGTAATCTATAAGCTCATAGGCCCCATTTTTCAAAACACGCTTCACTATATAGGGCCCGTGCCACATAGGCTGGAGTTTACCGGCTCCAAGCTTATCATGTGCCTGATCGTACAAGAGGACGAGGTCTCCTTCAATGAAAGAACGGGGAGAAACAGATTGATCAAAATGAGTTTTGACCCTCTTCTTTTGTGCTTCGATGATCAAAGCAGCTAGACGACGGGTTTCATCCAACTGTTCGAGATACAGAAGACGTTCTTCCTCAGGAGAAGTATCCGGTAACAGCTCCACAGCTAATTTAAGCGAAGGAATCTCACATTCAACTGACAGAGTAGCTTCCAGACCGTACACCAATTGGAATGGTGTGAATCCGGTTGCACTCTTAGCAGATGTTCGGTACGCCCAGAGAGCTAAGAACAGTTGGAGATGCCAACTAGATTTATGAATCCCAACTGTTCGCTGAAGCATAGTGACCAAAACCTTGTTCACCGCTTCAACCTGACCATTCGCTTGAGGGTAGTATGGTGTTGAGCTGTCGTGACGCAAGCCCAATGTTGAAGTCAGCTCCGCCATCATGTAATCGCGGAAATGAGTACCGTGATCAGTGACGATAGCTTGAGGAACCCCGAACCGTGCAATAACGTGGTTGAATATAAATTGAGCAGCCGTTTTCCCGTCAGCAGCTAGTGTAGGCATCGCCTCAGCCCACTTAGTGAAGTAGTCGACGGTGACAATGATATACGCATGCCCCCCGGCCGAGTGAGGGTTACACGTCATGAAATCCACGCCCCATTTCGAAAAAGGGCCGACGGTAATAATGGGATGCAATGGAAATGGCGGCGCGCACATCTTGCGCTGAAAAATCTGGCATGGATGACATTTACGGACTGCAGTGATACAATCCTTGAATATGGAAGGCCAGAAATAACCTGCCCGCAGAATCTTTTGGGCAGTAGCATACCCGGACATATGTCCGCCACAGGCGCCACTGTGACAGTCATTTAAGACTTTCTCAGCCTCCTCCAAGGTTAGGCACCGCCGGAGCACCGAATCTACTCCAATGCGATATAAGGTATCTCCTACTATACGGTAGGGTTGGGACTGGTGCCGAATCCGACGGCGGGCAGTTTTATCCAACTCAGACCGAAAATTCGCGGTCTGAAGATATACTATGATGTCACCGTACCAAGGATCACGAGTACTGATAAGAAAAAGCGTTTCGTCCGGTACATGGTCTTCAGAGTGTGAGGGAACAGAGTCTGTAGGGAGAGAACATATCAAATCCGCGAAGACCAATGATTTAATTGACTTGGCAGTGGTAAATTCCAAGTCAAACTCCTGCAGGATCACAATCCATTTGGAGTACTTGCCCCCTAGTAATTGTCTAGAAAGAATATACGTCATAGGGTTGCAGTCTGAAACCACTGTTATCGTGCGCAAAAGGATGTTATGGCGAAAGCATTGTACGGCGTGTACTGCTGCTAAGGCCAACTTCTCGACATGTGCATAACACGTTTCAGGGTCGAGAAGGTTCCGAGACAGGTAATAAACAACATGTTCATCACCGTTATCGTCATCCTGCACCAAGACCATGGCGATGGTGCTAAATGCGGCGGCTAGATACAAAGTGAAGTCGCGGTGGTAGTCCGGAGGACGAAGCAACGGAGCATTGACTAGCAATGTCTTCAGCTTCTCAAAGGATTCCTGAGCAACTTCGTCCCAGTGAAAGGGAACGTTCCGCTTTAACAAACGAGTGAATCCTTTGGCCACCTCGGCATAATTCGGGATAAAGCGCCTAAGAAAATTCGCTTTCCCTTGCAGACTCTGTAGCTGATACAGGGAGGAGGGTGATGGGAGATTTACGATGGCCTCGACTTTTAGGGGGTCAAGGCGAATCCCGTCTTTCGAGACTATAAAGCCTAAAAGACGGCCATAATCAACGCAGAAGATGCACTTATGAGGGTTGAGCCTGATATTGTAGCGTCTGCAACGGAGGAATATCCGGCGGAGATGCTCAGGATGGTCCTCTCGCTTACCCGAATGGGCTGGCAAGTCGTCTAGATAAGGCTAAACGATATGGCGAATGTCATGAAAAGCGTAGGACATCGCACGCTGAAACGTGGCACCAACGTTCTTTAAGCCGAACGGGAGTTTTTTGTACGTGAAAGTGCCCCACGGACAGATGAATGTGGTCTTATGTTGATCCCCAGGTGCGATATTGATCTGGTTATAACCTGAGAAACCGTCCATTAAGGAATAGATCTCACTCCCGGCACATTCGTCGATGATCTGGTCGATAAACGGAGTGGGATAATTATCCTTTGGACAGGCGCGATTGATGTCGCGATAATCCACATAGACTCGAATTGTACCCTGCTTTTTATCAACAGGGACGATATTGGACACCCATTCTGTAAGGGGGATAGGATAAATAAAACCCGCGTTCAGAAGTTTTTCAACTTCTGCCCTGATGGCGGCGGCTTTCCGAGGATGCATGGGACGTAAGCGTTGGCGCACGGGTTTCGCACCTGGATAGGTTGGAATCTCGTGCACGACAATACTAGGATCAATTCCCGGCATTTCCTCGTAAGACCATGCGAAAACATCTCTGAATTCTTTGAAAAGCTTAGTATAGACTTGAATCTCCTCGGGAGAACAAGTCACACCCACATGAATGTTCTCAACAATCCCCGGTTTAACGGAGATGTTGATTGGAACAGTTTGAGTAATGTTACTCAGATTACCCTCCGAAAAGACCTCGTGCATTAAGATCGGTGTTTGAAGAGGAGGGGAAGGAACCTGAGTAGCATAACGCTCCAGACAATCAGTCATTGCCCCCAAGCTAGGCATAAATGAGGAGCGATGATGTCCATCGCCCCAGGGCAGCTCCTCAAGAGACATAGTTTCAATGATAGCCTCATCTAAAGGAAAAGTCTCTCTAAGAGGATCAGGTGAATCAGCCTGACCAAGCCAGGGGGATTGCGAGTAGACGTCGAGAGCCATGCTCATCGGAGCATGTTGAGGAGGTGGAGGGTCCGATGCGGCAACAATCTCACAGTAGCTGATCTCTACTGGCGTTAAAGGCATGGATTCTCCAAACTCATATACCTGCTCAGGTGTAGGAATGAGCCAGGGGTCATCAGTCCTGGACAACATGTTGACTTGAGCGGTATTCGGTGGCGGTGTGGGGAAAATACCCATGAGGACTGGGTCTTTGAAAAGACCAGGTCCTATGCTGTCTGGGGGATTCGGAATTTGATCCACATACGGCACGTTGTTCTCAGAGCTAGAGGTAAAAAATGACAACTGATCCACCGTAACAATCTTGCCCTCGTGAGGGAACTTAATGAATCGAAAGACGGTAGACGGCACGCAGAGCATGGCATGGGTCCAGCTGCGGCCAAGAAGTATATTGTAGTTGAGTTTAGCGTCAACCACTTCCACTTCCACGTTGACAATTTTTCCCTGTAATGTGATCGCAAGACTCTCGAGAACTCCCAGGGGTTTAGATTCCCGACCATCAAATGCCTCAAGGGCATTGGGAGATGACGACAAGGTTGGAGAGCCGATGGCTTTCCAACAAGCGGAGGACATAACGCAGGTAGATGCACCCTCATCTACGACGGCCCTATGAATGTTCAGACCGTTAATCCCGACTTGAATGACCAAAGCGATTTGATGTGGAAGCCGGGGAGTAAAATTCTCCAGATCGAAAGTGAGAAGGCTCGAGTCGACGGGATCGATACCACCGATTGCAGACAGTAAAGCCTTCCGTTGTGAAGGACAACTTTGAAGAACCTCAAGTGCAGACATAGCACATGGCGCCTGTGCCAGATCCTTAACAATGCTGTAATGTTGAGCGGCACGAGCATTTGGATTATAAGAGGATCTTCGAAGAACACCCTTGGGAGGTGGTTTCACAACTGGTTCGGGAGTCGGCTTCTCGATTTCCAATGGACCGGAGGCAGGTGGGGGAGGCGGCCCATCCGCAACTGCCTTCCTGGGCGCCTGCCGCGGTTCATTGTAATCCTTCGACCGCGTAGCGATAGTGATAGGTGCATTAGTCTTCATCATGAAAACCTGAGACCCAAACGGTGCAGATGGTGATGCCTGTTCGACCATCTGGGTCTGCTGAGATGGAAATGGCTCTTTTAAAACAGCCGGAGTCCCTTTTGAGCCTTTAAGAAGTTGACTAATTTCAGACCGTCGTGGACAATCCTTAGTGTAATGGTCACCTTCACAGATGAGGCAAGGGAATTTCGGCTTACGTTGGGAGCCATCCTCAGTTCGAGATTTAGATTCCGGCTTCGGGGCATCAGATTTTGATTTGCCTTTGCCCTTCTTCTTCCCCTTGGAGGATTTGTCCGTAGGATTGGCCTGGACGGCATTCACCTCCGCGGTTTTACCAGAATCAGATGAGGCGGGATTAGCAGAGGTATTGTTGGAAGAATTAGCCTTCTGCTTCCCATTCGAAGACTTCTTCGAATTTTGAGAGACGGAACCAATGACACCATCCACCGCAGGGGTAGGCGGAGCCTTAGTGGTTCCGAGCCGTGGAGCATCAGTCAAGATGTCATAAAGCATGCCAGACTGCGAATAGACAAGATCCAGGTACTGGGCACGCGTGATAGCTTGTTCCTCCGTCACACACGCTCCCATCGCGATATCCTGAGCGATTTTATTCACAAAGGAGGTGGTGAACCAGTGAATCAAAATCTGATCAGGTATGTGAAACTTGATCAGTCTACGACGGCGCCGCCACTCATGAATGTGATCCGAGATGTGAGTGGCCTTGTCCTACTTCAGAGAAGTCAGGAGGTGCGTCCCGGCCTCATACCGGACCGATAACTGGAAATGCGTGAGGAAAGCCATGGCTAACGAGTTTAAAATCCTGAAAAATACCACGGGATAACTCTATGTACCATTTAGCAGCAGCTCCTGTTAAAGTACGCTGGAAAAGACGTAAGCGAATTGAATCGTCGACCCAAGAGTTAGACGAACACCAGAGGTGATACGTCATCACATGTGCTTGGGGGTCTTCGCCAGCTTTTCCCTCAAACTTGGGAAAATCACCTGGTATCTTGGTGGGAACCGGAGGCCAATATGGATTATGTAAAATCGGATCATTGGTCAACTTTGAAACGTCCAGCAGTTCCAAGGTAGCCAGGAACGGCAATGGAGGGTTAACTGCCATGCCAGTCCCAGGATGAGGTCCGGTACCCATGCTCCACGATGGTTGTGAATATACCTGCCCCCACGGGTTCTGTCCCGAAGGATTCTGACCATAGGGGGCATAGTTCGTACAATTCGCACCGACGTGATGCCGGCAACTAGTGCGGGTTTTCGACAAATCCGTGTTCGGGCCCCATTAGGTGTCCGCCCCCCGTGGCGGCGTTGACGGCCGAGCGAGGCAGAACCGTGGAGGAGGACACATCGCAGAGTCGGCACATAGTTCCCGCCGAGACCGACCATGAGGACACAACCACCGAGGATGAGTAGGCCGCCGATAAGGGAACCCTGGTGAGCCCGAGGGTGCAGGGCGCAATTGTCAGATTCGTCGCGCATCGAATGAACAAAGCCATGGAGCAGCAGGAACTAATGAGAGGCTGCCCTCGAATGAACAAAGTTGACCCCGAGTGAGGGGTCGGCTCGAACGCACTGTGTTGGCCCGTACAACAGGCGCGTCGTCGCGTGAAAGCGACCGTTGTGGGTGGCCCTGTGTCGCACTGGGACACGGCTGGCCTGGAGGCGGGACACCGGGCTGTACCGGATGAGCCGGTTGGCCTGGTGGTGGAACAGAACCAGGTATTTGCTGGAAACCAGTTTGACCTGAAGCAGAACCATAGGGTGGTCCTGGATGATATGCAACGTTAGAAACAATAGGATACTGCGGTTGCATAGGTAAAGAAGGCTGGATTTCCCCCCTAGGACCACAACGTCCTTGCTGATACCCGAGGCCGAGGGGGTTGACCACTTGGCCATAATATGGTCCTCGCGGGATCGTACAATGGCCCTCGCCGGCCCCGTGCAGCCGGGATGGGTCGTTCGTGGGTCATACAACAGTTGTGCCGGGTCACAGCCGGGCCCCCGAAGGGCCGTGCTCCCCGCGGCCGTAAGCCTCGGCGTGTTTGAAACCCGTACATACAACAAGCCCCGTGAGCGGGCGCAAAACCTCCCCGTGCTCGCTACATCGACTTGGGAAAGCATACATGAGAGCACTATCCGTGCATACAGAAAAGAAAGATCGTGATGATCTTGGGGAACTCGTTCAATTTTCTCGCGTTTCCCATTGCCGTAAAGACAACCGATACTCCTCCGGAGAGATATTCTCCGATATAGCAGTAGCTAGATAGACATCTTCAGGAGTTGGCCCAGCCCTGGCAGCTGAGACAACAGAAGAAAAGGCAGCCACACAAACAGTGGGCCGAATGGGAACATAAGTGACGGGCGTCGAAGGGGACACCCCGGGTGTAGTGACAGTTGGCCTCGAAGCAGGAGATGATATTCCCATAGAGGCTGTAGCTGAAATGATCTAACCCAGAGATCTGTACCCCTGTGGTAAAGAAGGACTGGCTGATGACATGGTAGCCAGCTCATAGTCGTCTCCCTCAAACAATCTACGCGGGATGCGCTGATAGTCTTCACCAGGAATTTCCTCACCAGAATCACTCATGGTTGATCCTGCCATTAAATCACGCAAAAGACGGCGAGGACTAGGAGGAAAAACAACAGCAACAAACGGTGAACCCGATGTAAGAGAAAGGAAATCAGCTCCTAATCTCAATTCAGACACAGGGTCCAAAAAGGGCCAATTGAACTCAACTGGTCCTCCAAAGGGTTGCTCGGCGAGAACCGGTCCCCCGTCAGGAAACTCGGAAACAACAGGCTGTTGTGGTTCAACAGAAGATTGAGAAGCTTCTGAAGAATCATCCGTGTAAGGACTACCAGTAGACGAAACCGAAGGCTCCGCCACCGTGGCAAAAGACCAGAGAAAAAGAGCAAACACACACACGGGCTGAAAACGAGTTAAGACACACGATCAAACGGTCAACAAGCAAAGTCTAAACGGGTGTGTAATTGTGGGCGATTAATTTTACCACATTGGAAAGTAAGAAATTCTACCGTTTCATATTTTAAGAGTCGAGAAACGATAAAAAGATGACTCTATCTCTTTCAGAGTTGACACAAGCGTGAAAGGACAAGCGCTCGACGGTCTTTTCAAGTTTAGGGAGTCAGAAAAGACCAAATGACTGCTCAGGAAAAAACTAGGCACAAAGGGTGTACCAAATATCCGTGAACTGCAATATACACCTTGGTTTCAATAATGAAACATAAATCGACCAAGGACTTTCCGTACGTGCAGGTAGTCTCCCCGAATGCTGTGTTCGGTGTATCACGGGTATAGGGCGGCAGACTCGGCTTCCTGTGGATAAAGGATTGAAAACCTAGAGGGGTCTCCATTTATATACGTGACGGTACGGGGAGCGCAAGTCCGTACTAGCGCTGTCTAAAGCTAACAGGCGAATGACAGCTGCTAGGTTTAACGACGCCGGAACACGTCTCTAGCCTAGACCTTCTAAATATGTTTTGTTAAGTTCCAATGCTGCCTTAGGTTAATTGAAATAAATTTTGCAGTTGATCTTCAATTAAGTTTCAATTTTCAGGCCCTATCATATGTAGTGTCTCGAAAGACTCCTAAATGCAAAGCTATATGCCACAATGCGACATTTCGTTCGATGAAAACTAGTTAGAGAAGAGTTGAGAGCTTTTACACAAACGAAATGAACGGAAGACAAACAATGAGATCTCTAATGCAACTAATGCAATTGAAAACTTTTCATTCAAAACACTAATCACTAGCGATATGGAAAAGATCACAATTTGCACTAATTAACAAAAGCAAAAGAGATTTTTTTTTTTTTCAATGTTTAATAGCCAATATGCACTAAACAATCTTGAAAACAAACGGAACAACTTGAGAAACGATTTTCAAGAGAGCGAAACAAACAAATTTCACTCAACAACACAAGCAACCAGCTCCCCAAATCGACCAAAGTCTCTCAAAGCAAAGAAAAGACTCAAAAGCTTCCAATGGACCGTGTGATCTAGGTCCAAGGCAAGACCAAACGAATTTCGAATGAAGGAATGAACAATCACCCAAAAAATCGCAACAAAACAATGAACAACTACTTAGAGGATGCGGAGAATCAATCAGACAGTGGACAGGACAATCAAAACACCAAAACTCCCAAGGAGGGCTCGATACACTAAGCCCCTAGATGCCCTAGGGCTTAAAACGTGAAATCGGTAGATAAAAGCAAACAACCAAGGGACAGAGGTGAATTCCCAGTCAAACAAGACTCCAACACACTCAGGCAGTCGGAAAATCAAGAAGAAAAACATTGATCAAATCCAGAGAGCTCAAAAATGAGGAAACTCAAAAATCTTACAGGGGTGGCGCGACTGTAAGGGTGAAACTGGCGCCAGAAAGCAATTGGCGCGGGCTGGACAAAGGCAACGTGCGCCAATTGGCGCGACTGTCGGGTTAAAAACCGCGCCAGTCGAGTTCCTCAGCCAAAATTAAAAACAAGCTACTCCAGAAGCAGACCAATGCAGGCTAAGCAAACCAAAAAGCAAAAACAGTGAAAGAACCCGACCCAGAAGGTTCATCAAGCAAGGAAACACATAAAATAATCAAAGCGAGACAACACAAACGAGACAATGAAATCTGGATGATCCCCAGCGGAGTCGCCAAATTGTTGAGGAGGTAAATCCCCTCTGCGGACAGAGGCGATCCCTACTAGCCCAGCAGGGGTCTAGCAACAATCAAACAATGTTATGACGCAAGTTCCTAGTTACGAATGAAAGACTAGGGATAGAAGCCTACCTGGATTCCAACGCTACGATCTGAAGAAGAAGCGTCCCCGTTCCTCAGCCTCGGCAGATCACAATCCCTCCACGATCTCCACGGATGAACACCTGCACATGGAAGAAACGAACAGATACAAGCATAGAAACCGGCATACGTAACTAAACATCAGTCAGAAAGGATGTTACTCACATTAATATGATGGAAAACAGAGTGGAACCATAATCATAATCATCTATTAAATAATAAACGAAGAGAGATTACAACCAAGTTCTGACGTCGCGGTCTCCTTCGGATGGGTCTCCAGTCGTCCACGTCTCGCAAAGCTCGCCAAGGAAAGGGAAAACCTCTCTGGAGTCTCTTGACAATGGTCTCCTTACTTGAGTCAGCCTTAAGGGAAAGAGAGGATTCTTTACAACACAAAGGCTCTTGGGAATATGGAGATTCAGAGCTTAGGCACTTCAAGATTAGCTTGCCATGGATTTGAGCAGGCTTTTATAGATGGGGAAGGAGGGAGTTGGGATCCCTATTATTATGGGATTGGCCCTATCAACAAGGAAGGTTCCATGGGAGGTGGCAAAACCACTTCCCTTCCATATAACTCCCGCAGCCAAACCTCCCAACTCAAGATAGGCAATGGTTTCTGAGTTTGTTGGAACTCAACTTCCGCCATCTTTATTTAAAAAACAGTCCCTAAATTGGGTGGCGCGACTACTGCTCTGTGACAGAGCGCCAGTTGGCGCGACCTCTTTGCAGGATTTTCCCCATTGGCGTGAGTACTGAACTGACTGCCCGCGCCAATGCCAAAAGGGATGTTTTTCATGATTTTTGCAAGGAGATGTCTCAAGGGAAAATAAAGCTCATGCTTAAAGGAATGCATTGATGATGTTTTCAAGGCATGACAATGTTCACAGGTCACAAAATGGGTCCTCCATTGTGCGGGACGGGGAATGGTAGGGACGGTGACAAATTACTGTGTAACAACTGGTATCACTAAAGGAATGATAGGAGTGTCAGTCTCTTTCACAGTTTCCTTCTCTTGGACTAGCTAGTCCATTTGAGATTCCATTTCTTTGATTTGAGCAGTTAGTTTGAAGATAAGCTTCATCATCTCTTCTTTTTCACTTTGCTCTTGAAGGTTTTCTTTAGTCTGTGGGTGCTCACTTTGAGGAAGCTTAAGTTGTTTCCTCAAAGCTGCAATATCATCATTCTTTTTCTTAATTAACAATTCTGTTGCCTGAAAATTTGAGGGATCATATCCCACCCGTAAAATCAAATCTTCTAAGGCTTTAATCCTTAGGTCCTTTGCATATAAAGATCCTTTGTCTAGCTTCAATTGATCCTGCATGTTAAGAATAATATTCTACAACTTGGTAGCACTCATTTCCTTTGTCACCACAGTTAAATACAACATTTCAAAACTATGTCTATGGAATTCAATTTGGTCTAGCTTATGAACATTTTAAGTTTCTACTTCAAACTCAACCTTTTTATAATCTGCCATGTTCTTTGGTGTTGAAGTAGTTGGTTGCAGAAATGACATAATCATTTTGTTTGTAGAATAGTCAAAGGCTGTCAGTAGCCTATTTTGATTCCCTGGTTTTTTCTTGAGGAATTGAGAATATATCTCTAATTTAATTTCCTCATTCTTCTGCATTATCTGCTTATACTTTTCCTTGATATCTAAGTCTTTTTCCTCAGCTGTCTGTGAGGAAGAGGCTTCCATATTTTGTTTCTCAATCATCTGAGTATCATCTTTACCTGTTGTTTGATCTTTTTCAATCTCTGTAAGAGTTTCATTGATTATCAATGTAGCTTCATTGTTATTTACCTCTGACTCATTTATATCCTTAACATCAATTACCTTTTCTTTCCCTATGGAACTGAATTTAAGCCTTTTATTGTAAATCATCTTGAATTTTGTTTCTGTAGTTTTTTCAGCTATATATGTTCCTTCTTCTCTGCTTCTTTTAGCTGAAATCTCTAGTGGCTTTACAACTTCCAAGGCCTGTGTTGTAACCACTTGTCTTGTTGACCCTGTATTAGTGACTGTATCTATCAGTGTGTTTTCCACCCATTCTTTTTGATTGGAAAATTTCTCAATTTCTGGCTTGGGATCATGTATGAAGGGTGTAAGTTTACATTTTACCCTTAAATTACTAAGGATCCCTTGAGGATCATAGTTCCATGGAAAACTTTGTTGGAATTTGAATTCTACTAGTCTCTTTGAGATCTCTTTTTTTGCCTCTATGTTATTTATGATGAAAGGACCAATCTGATTCTTCAACTTGAATTGAGTCTTTTTCCTTGCAGCTAAGAAGTTGATAGAGTCAGAATTAATAATCTGTCTTAAATATTCCAATGCAAAAACTCTCATGTTCATGTATTTTGGCAACTTATAAGGTAAAAAGTTGGATCCAAAAATTCTTATCTCTGTATGCTTTTCATAAAGAAGCCAGTCTCCCATTTTAATCTGTTCTGATAGTTGTAAGATCTTTTTCATTTCTTCATTGACCCTGGGCTGCTCTGCTTTGTACAAAATATTCATTGTTGGATGGAGGAAAAGGTCTGAGAAATCAGTATAAGTGAATTCACTATTCTCTTTCCTTAGCAAGGAAGTCCAGAAGACAATAAATAAAGGGTTACCCTCCAAGTCCATCTTTTGCAATGCAATTGGAAAATTGTCAGCTTGGAAGAATAAAAACAAGTGAAACAAGTAGGAAGAGTATCTGAAAACCCCCTCAGTGGGTAGTTTGGTAAGATGATGATGAATACTGTCTGCTATGAAACTGGCATAGTAAAAAATGAGTGCTAGAGGTTGGCCTGGAGATAAGGTGGATAGAAATCCAAGAATGGATTCATCAATGAATCCATCTATAAAGTATCCCAATATAAAAGATAGCATGGAAATAATATGACTTGACCCTTCAGGAAATTTGGCAGTGGAATAAGGAGGGTTCAACTTAGGAATATCAACATGGGAAGGTAAAAAGTCTTGACATATCATAAAATTCTTTGGGAAATCTAGGCTTAAGTACAACTGGGTTAAAAATTCAATAGAAAGGGGGATTAATTGAGGATCAGACTGTAATTGTAGCATTTGATTTATGGACTTTGCTGTAATAGTAAAAAGGATTTCTCTGTCTGCATTAACAATGGCCCTTTGGTCTGGTTCATAATGCTTTTGACACAGTCTAACAAGGTTTTGTCCAGGATGGGTTAAAGGAACTACATATTGGGGCAAATGAGTCTCCCAAATAGGAATTTCATCTTTGTCCAAGTACTTATCATAGCACCAATTATGTATTTCTAAAAGGTTAAATTCTACCACAGGGTCAACAATCTTGTAGTCCATATCAGTTAATGGAAGGGTTTCTTCAGCAGTTACAAGTGGCTGGAGAGGATTTACTGATACAGTGGATTTAGCAGTGAGGGCTAGAGTAGATTTGACATCTTTAGGTGTTACAGGTTTAGGAGCTTTGGATCCTCCCGGTTTGGTTGGTTTAGAACCTCCAGGTTTAACTGTGATTTGCTTTTTAGTCATTTTTGACTAACTACTGCAACCTTAAACTTTTTGCAGGAGCGAATTTTCTTTATCAGATGGTATAAACTGGGATAAGACAGAAAATGAGGGTTTTCTGAATAGATTTGACTATAAAAAGGGGTTCTTAAGATATCTGAAGGCTTTAAACCCTTTCCTATACGTGAAATTGATATTTAGAGGTCACAATTTGAGGAAATTGGCTAAAAAGGTGCTTATTTCAGACTTGGAACTTTCTGGAAAAAATTGGCCAAGGTTTGGCCTCTTTTTCGGTGTTTTTGGGCAATTTATTTAGGTAAAACCCTTAATTAAAAACCTGGTTTAATGATTATGGGTCTAAACTTTGAAATTTCAGGCTTTAAATTGGTCGAAAATACCTTAAATGTAGGTATTCGGTTGCTTGAAGGGTTCTTGGGAAGTCGCAGTTGAATTTGAAGTCTGGTCCGGATTGCTGGTGTAGTCGAATGGCTTTAATGTTCTTCAAATGGGGAATTTGTGGTCAATTTTGACTTTCTCTGGGTATAAGTCGATAATTTTCATCAAAAGGGTTTTTTCACAGTTCAGAACACGCAAATAATCATAACAAATGTTATAAAAAAATGTTTTAACTTTGATTTTTGTTTATCGTAGATGCATTAAATGCATGTCCTATCAACAGGCGGGAGCGGTTTGGATTTCTTAAATGCGAAATCGGCAGCAGTTTTCGCGTTGGGTTTAGGCGGTAAGCTGTTTTTACCCAAATGAACGCGATCCAATAGAAAACTGACACGTCACTAGGGGCGGAATTGGAAAAACAATCCATTTCACGCTCGATTGGTGTTGGAATGGGCTTTTGATTTTTCTACGTGATAATGATTAAGAGCCGTTGGATCTGGAGCATTGGAGCAAAAGGTCACAATTTGATTGAAAGCTGCAGGCAAAAAGATGGTGGGACCAGGCTTAGGTTAAGCGGAGTTTGTCAAAGGTTTATAATATGTAAAGTCGGGTTTATTATATGGTAAAGAAAAAGGGCTAAATGACGGTGTTTTCATATATAAAAAGGTTTTATATATAAGCGAAGGTGCATGAGGCGGGGTTAGGTTTGGTAAGTGTATTGCAAATGCGCACGGGGGCAGCGAGGGGATTAAACCTTCATAAAGATTTAATCTGTTGTAATACCTTAGGATAAAAATGACGAGTGGTGTAATGTTTTTGCGTTTTCCAAACACATAAAATATGCGCGGAAAGCCACATTTTCATTATTTATTTTATTATATAGTTGTTAGACTTGTTTGAAGGGTCTAATAGCCATATGGGGCGGGGTATTTAATTAAAGTTAGTTTTAGACCAAAGGGGGTATTATTTGGGTTTTTAATTTAACATGTGCATATTAACTTTGGTCTAAAAACTTTATAATAGTGGCTTTTAGGGGGTATTTTATATAAAGGGATTTATATAGATATGATAAGGTATTTTTAGGGAATTAATAAAGTAAGTTAGAAGTTAATATGACAAGAGGAAAATGAATTCACAAAAATACACTAAATGATCAAGCAGATTGAATAAATAAAAACATAGCTTATTATTTCATCATTTCACCAATCTACTTAGGATAGAGTGTTTTTTGAGGGTTTTTGTATTTTTATGAATGAAAGAAGTTAACTAAATGAGATTTTAAGTTTCATTAAGTAGGAAAGATTCATTACTTATGAAGATGACTTAAATGTATGAATGAGGGATAAATAATGGTAAAGGGGATTCTATCATAAGAATTCAACATTTTCCACTATCTAGTCATCAAGCCTTGGGTCCGGTCCCAACAGAAGTCAGAGAAATTCTCTGAGCCTCTTTGACTGGAAGTATAGAATACTAAATACCTACAGGGGGAGGGAAATTAGTGATTTTTTTACCTGGTGATGAATATTACATGTTTTTCCCACTTCTTTCTATCTACCCAACATTTACTCTAACATTTTTTTCTTCCTTTTAGCAGGTGCATTTAAGCTTGCTACCTTGAAACATTTTATTTTTTCTTTTAGCAGGTGCATTTAAGCTTGCTACCTTGAAACATTTTATTCTTTTGAAAGCATAAAACTATCTAATTCTACCTTATTTCATTCGAGGGCTTAGATTAAATTGATGAGCTCCTCATTATTCTCTACCTATCTACTGATTTGTCAGGATTAAACTGTCTAACAAAACTTTATTCACTATCTAAAACATAGAAATTGAAAATATGACAAGTCAAGTTTACATAGTTGAACTCATCATGGATTATGGCATTTATTGACACTCTACCATAATCATTTGCAAAAAGTAAAAAGTAGTGGCATTTGGACTTGCACACTTTCATGTTTTATTTTCATTTTTTTCTTTTGAGGTCTATATTTTTTAAGTCATTTTATCTTTCTTTTAGGACTTTTTACCCTCTTTTTTTATTTTTGATTTTTGATTTTTTTCAAGATATGGGAAAACAACTTGCATAAAGCAAGGTATGTACATATTTTACAAGACTATCAAAAGTCAATTCAAAATTATGAATCCTATATTTATAAGACCCTAACAGCGGCTTCACATGGGGATGGCATTTCCTGGTGAAATGTCAAGAACTCTAAGACTAGTAGCCTTCAATTTTGACCATGATGATCCAGTAATTGTCTTTTGTTTTCTGTAAAAACTCATATTTATGACATTTTTCTCTTCAAAGCTTAGGGCCTTCTCTCTGGGCTTCAAATTTGAAAAGAAAATATCCAATGCAATCTAAAATTTCAATGGATACTTACAATGATGTAAAAAGTAACTGGGACTAACTATTGGTTAACTCAGAAGAATAGTAATGTTTGAGCATTCTACCATTAATTGGTCCTTCTTGAATATCTGTTCCATCCAAATCTTTGATGAAGAAAGAATTGTTACCCTTATATCCATAAATTACATAAGGTCCTTTCCATAGAAAGTCAAACTTCCCATGCTTACCTTTGTCCTCTCTCCTGGAATCCCATTTTAACACTTGATCTCCAATGTAAAAGTAATCTTCTTTACTTATTTTATCAAAAAGTTTCTTGATTTATCATGAATGACTTTGGATTTCTCATAGACTTCTTCCCTTGTTTGTTGTGGATGAATAGTTTGATTTATCCTCCTTTGTATATCGTTGATTTCTACTTGTGATTCTTGAATGATCTTCATTACTGAAACACCTAAGGATGATGGAAAAACTGCATCCATCCCATAAACAATTTGATAAGGGGAAGTGCCAATTGAATTTTTGGTGATAAGTCTATTTTCCCATAAGGCATAGACTAACTTTTTATTCCAGGTATTTTTGTTATCTTCAAGTAAATTTTTAATGATATTTACAAGGCTTTTGTTTGAAGATTTAGCTAGGCCATTACACCAAGGGTAATAAGCAGTAGAGTGGCCTAGGATAATATGGTACTTGTGATAGAAGACAATCATTTTCTTAGATTTAAATGCTACTGCATTATCAGTAATTATTTTCTGAGGGCATCCAAATCTAGATAAAAGGTTGGTTTCTATGAAAGAGATAATGACTGTGTCAGTGGCTTGTCTGGTAGGAATGGCTTCAATCCACTTAGTAAAGTAATCTGTGGCAGTCAAAATCCACTTGTGTTGGCCAGAGGATGGGGGGTGAATTTCTCCAATGAAGTCTAAACCCCATTGTTGAAATGGCATCTCAGTTGAATTGGATTTAAGGGTAAAGGTAACAATTTCTTTTTTCCTTCAAAAATTTGACATTTATGACATGAAGTAACAAATTTCTTAACATCAAAAAATAAGGTAGGCCAATAAAAACCAGCTATAAGGATCTTATCTGCAGTACTTTTCCAATATAAATGCCCTCCACAGTCACCTGCATGAAATTCTTCAAGAATTTTGTCAGCTTCTGCTTTTAGTAAAAAATTTAGTAATATCCCATTATGTTCTTTCCAAAAAAGCACATTATCTAAAATACAAAATCTCATTGCTTTAAGTTTAAGAAATCTGGCTTTTGTCCTTAATAATCCAGGAGGAGCTTGTAAGTGCAAAGATAATATCTGAGTACCAATGTGAATCTAGGAAGGCTTCACTGATCATTGGAGTCGCCATTTCTTCCTGGTCATCAATCTGAGCAATAAAATTTATATCTAATGCATTGCAGTTGGATTCAGCCATTAATCTGGCTAATCCTTGTCCTTTAATGAGTTTTGTTGGTTTAATTTCTATGTCATATTCTAGGATAGTGGAAATCCACTTACCTCTTCTTCCATCAGGGCCATCCCGAGTAAGAATGTCTTTAACTACTGAATTAGGGACATAGGCAATTATGTGGGCATAGAGAATTTAAAATCTGAAATCTTTTATAGCTTTAACCAAGGCTAAGGCTTGTTTCTCCATTATGTTATATTTCATAGGTGCATCTCTAAGGGTTTTACTGAAAAAAGCTATAGGCTGTCCAAAACCTTGATCATTTTTCTGCAGTAAAACTCCAGCCATGGTATGTTCTAATGCAAAAGAAAAAATTATAAAGTCTTTTTTGAAATCTGGACTGATTAAGACTGGTGTTTTAGTTAAAGCCTGTTTTATGGAATCAAATGATTGTTTGGCTTCAACTGTCCATTTTAAAGTTGAGTCTTTTTGGAGCATATTGTTCAATTCTCTAATGATTTTAGCTAAGTTTGAAATAAATCTTCTTAAAAAGTTAATTTTACCTAAGAAAGCTTGTAATTCTTTGATATTTCTACGTGGATGAATGTTCAAAATTGCTTCTATCCTAGCAGGATCAATTCTTATTCCTTCTTTTGAAATTATATGTCCTAGTAACTTACCTTCTTCTAGTCCAAAGAGAGTTTTCTTGGGATTTAAAGAGATGGAAAATTTTCTACATTAGTAAAGACTTGTCTCAAATGATCAAAGTGTTCATTATTTGTTTTGAAAAATTCAGTAATGTAATCTAGATAAATTACCAAGAATTCATGAATCTCCTTAGCAAAGGCTATGTCCATAGCTCTCTAAAAGGTTTCTCCTACATTCATCAGACCAAAGGGCATTTTCACATACATGAAAGTTCCCCAAGGAGTGGCGAAAGTTGTTTTAGCTTGATCTTCCTTTTGGACTAGGATCTGGTTGTATCCTGAAAAACCATCTAACAAAGAAATTCTAGAGGAACCAACTATCCTTTGTAATATATGATCCATTTTTGGTAAATGGTAATTATCCTTTAAAGACACTTTGTTAAGATTTCTAAAGTTGACACATAACCTAATTTCACATGTTTTCTTTCTTGTTGGTACTAGGTTTGAAACCCAATCAGAATATCTGGTTGGTGCAATAATTTGAACATCATACATGCGTTTTACTTCCTTTTCTATCAAAGGTAATAGAACAGGATTAATTCTACTCAATTTTTGTTTGAATGGCTTCTGATCATGTTTTATGGGAATTTTGTGTTGGATTATGTTTGTGTCATAAGCTTTAAGATCTTCATGACTCCAAGCAAACACATCTTGATATTCCTTTAAAAGATCAATGTATTGTTCCTTTTCTTGTTGAGGTAAAGATTTAGACAGTTTAATCATTTTTGGTTTTAATTCTGTCCCAATGTTATATTCCTCAATGTCAGACCTAACTTGTTCCATTTTTGGCTTTTTAGGCACATCATTGGAATAAAAAAGGTCTTCCAAAGGGGTTAAACCTTTAGGCAAAAAGTTATCTTTCAAATCTAACATGTCAATTTCTTCTTCAATGATTTGCTCAACATCTATATTCTCTAATTTATCTATATTAGATTGAGTAAATATAGTTGGTTTGTTAAATTTGTGTACATCTATGTTATCTATTTCACAATTAAAATCTGAATCTATATTACAACCTGTATCTATTTTACAATTTTGAAATTCTTCCTCATTATTCAAAAAATGGTAAATCTGTTCATCTTAAGAGAAAATCTGCCAGTAGTTGAGGTTGTCTGGGATATTTGGTCTATGTTTAACCTCAGTAGTATACCTATGAGTTGGTTAGAATGGTAAGTTACAAGTACTAGCAAAATTTGCTAGACAGTGTGCTTGAATGTTTTGTTTTCTCGGTATAGAAGCAAACTTGCATTCCAATAAATCATCAGTTAAATCAATTGCTGTATCTCTGTACCTGGCTAGTCTAGGATTATAAATAGAATAATATCCATTTATCTTCTTAATGATCAATTCCGAAACTCCCATGATTAGTATTATTTTTCCTCCTAAGTTTCTAATGATCTGGAGGCCTAGAATGAGTGCCTCATACTCTGCCATGTTGTTTGTACATTTGAAGTTGAGTCTGAAGGCATGTCCTTCTGAATGATTAGTTTCCATATTTGTAATCCATACTCCTGCTCTTGCTCCTGATTTGTTTACATATCCATCAAAGTCTAAATGCCAACGAGGCTCATGAAATATGTTGTCATTGTTTGGTGTTGGCTTTTTATCAATTAGTTTAGTTTGGATTTCATTGTTATCATAGTTACACAAAATAAAAGAGTCAAGGTTAGTTGGTGTAGAATAAATGGGGTAATTTATCGATCTCTTAGCACTACTGACCTGAAATTTCATTAAAGTTTCCCTATATAGCCTTTTGGGTTGACCAAACACTGATATAGTAGCATAGATCATGTCCAATTGTAGAGATCCCTGCAACTTTGCTCCCCATGAGCGAGAAATAAGCATACCATACTTTGGTGGAATGTCAGCTACTACAATGTCCATCACCATACTCTTACCAGGGTACTGAACTAAATTCACACATAAGTCTTTAATTAATCCTAAGCACTTAACTTTGCTAGAGTCAAATGAAAACAAATCTTTATAAGGCTTGGTTATTTCTAGATTAAGAGTTTCCATGATAGCTTTGGGCATTAAATTATGAGAAGCTCTTGAATCTAACATAGCGTTGTGTAAAATATGATCATGGATGGTAAGACTGATATAAAAAGGAGGGACCGATCCATCTGAATGCTTTCCATTCAAATCAGGGCCAAAAATCAACTCAGGTTGATCATCATTCAAATTAATGGCATCTTCACCATCATTCATATTCAAAGTTTTAGTTATAGTTGATTTGTGTAAGTCATTTTTAACCAATTCTGTTAAAGGAATAGGTATTTTTAACTTAGCAATTTCAGTCTGAATATTGAATGAGGATTGAGATTTACTAATTTGAACTAATTCATCTTTAGAAACTTTAATCTGAGTTGGTTTTTCTTGTTTTTCAACAGTTGTATTTTTATCTTCAATTGTTTTGGCATTTTATGTCTGAGTTTCTTGAGTTTTTTTGCTTTTAATTTTATTTTCAGGGACTGTTTTTGTGGCAGCAGAAATTTAATCAGACTTAGAATTATCAGCAGGTGTTCTGGAACTATCTGTTCTAGGATTTGCTGATTTAGAATCAATAGAAATCTGTTTAGGATCAAAATTTGTTGTTTTTATTGAATCAGAGGATTTAGGAGTATTAGTTTTTTGTGCATCTTTGGAAGATTGAGCTACTTCATCAGTAATATCAACAATTTTGGGACTTGTTGGTTTTTTAGGACTGGAAGGATTGGAATTTTGCTTATTTTCCCTTGGGAGAATTTGCAAAACTTTTGCTTTTGGGGCTTCAACATTTTTCTTATTTTGATTTTGGGAATTGTTTTTAGTAAAATATTCATCATTTTTCTTGTTTCTAAGGTTATACTGACTGTGAATTTCATTAATAGCAAAGTCATAACCTTGTTTGTAGTTAAAGGATTCACTGGAGTTTAATTTGAGTTGTTGAAGCTCAAATAGTTCTAGATATTCCTGAGTGAGGAAAATGGTGTTGTTTTCATCTATTCCCATTAGATGATTGATGTGATCCTCATATTCATCATTATTTTGAGAACTTTCAGCATAGTTCTCTTGAAATGGGGGCCTAATGTTTTGGTCTGGAGCAGCTTCTTTAGCTTTTCTAGGGTTATTATTTTTTCTGAAATTGGGATTTCTTATCTGAGGTTGATTATCCCATTGAGGTTTTCTATCTAAATTATCTAATATTTCTATCACCCTTTCTAAAGTTTTAGCAACGAAATCTAATTTAACATCTGAATTTTAACTTTCTTCTTTAATTGTAACTCTTCTTTCATTTCTAAGTCTGGCCTTCCTAGCTAAAATATTAATTTCTACAATAACAACATTTAATTGCATCTGTTCTAAGGTTTGGGCATCCCTTTCTCTTAATTGATAGGCCATATCTGTATCAAATCCATTAGGGAATTTGAGCAGAACAGAGTAAGGTGTAGGTTTAAGAGCTGCAGGAATAGAATTATAGGTGCTATTTTACCTAGTGCAATAGTCTTGGATAGACTCAGCAGGAGATCTTTTCAAAGCATCAAACTCAGACAAAATTTGAAGGGGGTCATTTTTCTTTTCCCATTTATTTAAAAATATTCTATGAAATGCAACTAAATCAACTATACTACCAGCAGCTAAATTTTTGAACCATTTTTTAACTTCTCCTGTCAAAATTTGGGCAAATAACCTCATCTGGACATCTAACTCATCAATTTCATAAATTTCATAGTAATCTGTCATTTTTGTTACATGTTGTTGAGCAGTATATTGTGAAAGACCATCAAACAGTGGTACATATTTTTGGTAATCTTGAGGCATATCATGGAGGTTTTGGGGTAAAACAAGGGGAGCATACCTCGCAGCCATGGCTTGAAGCTTTGCTGAGCTGGGAGGTATAACAATAATGATAGGAGCAGTGCTAGATTTGGTAGCTGATGAATTAACAAATGTAGTTGAAGAGCTGGGAAATGAAGATGGTATGTAAATAGAATTACTGGGAAATAAAGATGTGGTGCTTATAAAATCTGAATGCAAAGTAGTGAATGCAATGGATTGATTGGATGAAGGAAATAATATCCTAGGCTGCAAAGGCAACTTAGGAATGAAATGGTTTGTAGATGAACTTGCAGAAGTATCTATAAATGAAGTGACAACATATAAAGATGAATCTGCTGTTGGTATTATTGTTGTGTGTAATTGAGAAACTGGAGGTTTTATGTAAGATAACAAATAAGCTAATTCAATAGCTTCATTAATATGTTTAATCGAAGAAACATTAATCTTTTCAACTGTATTTTGATATTCAGATTTATTTGACTTTGTTCCTACTGAAATATTTTTCTGTTTTGCATGTAAAAATGAAAGGAAAAAATGATCTATAACAACATTTTTCAAATCAGTTTCAGATTTAGTTTTAAACAATGAATATTCAAACTTCAAATCAAAATCAATATCATTTAAACTCACTAACTCTTTGGGGTAAAGAACTGGTTTTTCTTAATGGTATTTCAGTCTCTAAATTGACAGTTTGTTTTTTCTTTTTTCAAATCTGTTTTGGGTTATCTACTATAACTGCATGCTTAGGATCCGGGTTAGACCTGGTATAGTGGGTTTTCCTAGAAGCCATAATGACTGTTTTGAATACCCACAACCTATAAAAATAATCTTAAAGTAAAAAGATAATTGAAAGATCTTCCTTTAAGACTAAATTTAAGACTGGAGATTGGTCAAGTTCCCTAGTATGGTCGCTAGTATGTTATCACTCTAGTAATTTCTTAAGTTGTGGAATTTGAGTTTTTAGTCTAAGAAAACTAGAGGTAACCACAAACCTACTTCAAATCCTAGGATCCAGCCTTCCTAGAATTCAGAGAGGGCTCTCTCTTTAAGATTTATCTTTGTTTTTTATTTATGTTTTTAGGCTAGCTATGATAAAACAATTGGTTTTGTTTTTAAAGGTTTTGGTGGGAAAAAACCACTTAGAGGTAAACTAGAGATAAATCTACTTGTCCATTGGGCTATGGAGTCTAAATCTAGATAGTAGCACTAGAAGTCAAGGCCAAAAAGGTACAAATGTATTCAGGGCAAGATAGATAACCCTCAGAGATTTGGAAAAGTGTTTTTTGATGAAATGGTATGATCGGGATAAAGGGCTATGAAGGATCCTTTGATCCAGAAAATGGAAGAAGGAGGCAGGGGTCAAACGAGATTAGGAGAAATTAAGAATTCCTAACACCGGAAATCAACAGAAAACATTTAAATGGTAACTAGTTAAAAATAGGGAGTATAAGAATAGCTTGTAGTAATATTCCTAGTTACTCATTAAGATAGAACAAACATATAATGAATTGCATGAAACTCAAGAAAGAAAACAATGACAAGAAGAAAGTACTTCACTCATCAGCTTATCATAGGGATCTTGAATTATGATGCCAGTTTAGCTTTGTTCAGTCTGCTACTTCGAAATCAACACATAATAGCCTCCAATGTTTCAGCAAAAAGTCTATAGTAAAGTCTAGCAATTTTATTCCACACTCAATACTTCAAATGTAGAAGTATTTATACAAAATGTAGTTTACAAATATCCTAGGAGACATCTAGGAATATCTTTAGGAAATATAAAATATCTTTACAAAATAAGGGGGACAACTGCTTAACAAATCAACAAGCTGTCCTCTTATCCAAAATAAATAGAACTACTTTATCTAACAAGGATATTTTGAGTGATTAGTTGTCCTGCTTTGCTGGCTGTTAGAAAATATCTTCATTTGAGTTGCCTTAGCTGGTATTCTTTCATCTGATACTATTTAACGCTTCCCTTTAACTATGATACACTTTTGAATGATATTTCCATTGTTTTACTGCTGTAAAAATATGTCTTTTTGCAGTAAAAAATCAACAAATTGTCCTTTTGTTTCATTGTTTCTTCTTGACTGTTTTCAAGGTAATTTCTTCACTGTTTTACCTCTCATTTTCACATTAAATCTGTAAATGCTTGCCACTGTTCTTCACTGGGAATTTTTACGTTCTTTAGCTTTCTAAAATTCTCATCTGCCTTCGTGTGTTTAGCAAAATTGGGTTTAAACATAAAAAGATGTTTGATCTCATGTCGAAGAAAGAACAAATCTTCAAAGTGCTGAAGAAGGACTTTACCTGTAGGTGTGCCTTGTAGCAATGGTTTGCTGACTTTCCCATTGGAAAATTCCCTGATTTTGTTATCATAATCTTTCTGGGGCATTAGTTTTTCATTGAAGACATGAATGTCTGGCAAACCCTTCTGTCTCAAATTGGTATATTTCACCATAAATTTTGTTATGGCAATGTTCATTGTTTCACACTTCTCTTCTAGGTAGTTCATAAAAATTTTCTTTGTTACTACCTTTTTAATCTGTAAAATGGTCTCTGTTCTATCTAGTATCTGTAACTCTTCCAATTTTGCTCTATTCTTGCTATTCAAGAATGTGATGAGTTTTAAAGCTTGAGCTGGCTTATCAGTTAACTCATCCTTGGTCTTCTGAATCTCTGCCTTAGCTGTTAACAATAAGTCTCTTTGCTCATATATAATCTGAATTGAAGGCCATTGAGTGTGAATGGCCTCAATTATGTTTGTCCATAGATGATTCTTGACAAATGAAATTTGTTCAGTGAATGTTAGCTCTTTTTGTAAACCCTTGATTTGTTCCCCAATTCTAATGGCCTTCTGCTCATGGGTTTAAGCATTTATTTGAGCTAACTTATTTGTGGATTCAAGATTTTCAATTACCTTCTTTAGGCTATTGATTTCATTAGTTTTCAAAGAAAATTCCTCCATAGCCTTTGCAATCTGACCTACTCTATCTGTTTGCTGAACCTGTGTTGTAGAAGAATCTGTTTTTTAAGTAGTAGTTGAACTCACTGACACTGCAGTTGCCAGTGGTTCCTTTGGTGCTAGATTTTCTCCTAATTTGGATGCCACTGCTATGTTAATCACTGGTATCAATGAAGGAATGATAGGAGTGTCAGTCTCTTTCACAGTTTCCTTCTCTTGGACCAACTGGTCCATTTGAGATTCCATTTCTTTGATTTGAGCAGTTAGTTTGAGGATGAGCTTCATCATCTCTTCTTTTTCACTTTGCTCTTGAAGTATTTATTTAGTCTGTGGGTGCTCACTTTGAGGAAGCTTAAGATTTTTCCTCAAAGCTGCAATATCATCATTCTTTTTCTTAATTAACAATTCTGCTGCTTGAACATTTGAGGGATCATATCCCACCTGTAAAATCAAATATTCTAAGGCTTTAATCGTTGGGTCCTTTGCATATAAAGATCCTTTTTCTAGCTTCATTTGATCCTGCATGTTTAGAATAGTATTATGCAACTTGGTAGCACTCATTTCCTTTGTCACCACAGTTGAATACAACATTTCAGAGCTATGTATGTGGAATTCAATTTGGTCTAGCTCATGAACATTTTCAGTATCTACTTCAAACTCAACCTTTTTATAATCTACCACTGTCTTTGGTGTTGAAGTAGTTGGTTGCAGAAATGACATTCATTTTTTTTGTAGAATAGTCAAAGGCTGTCAGTAGCCTATTTTGATTCCCTGGTTTTTGCTTGAGGAGTTGAGAATATATATCTGATTTAATTTCCTCATTATTCTGCTTTATCTGCCTTATCTGAGTATCATCTTTACCTGTTGTTTGATCTTTTTCAATCTCTGCAAGACTTTCATTGATTATCATTGTAGCTTCATTGTTATTTACCTTTGGCTCATTTGTATCCTCAACATCAATTACATTTTCTTTCCCCATGGAACTAAATTTAAGCCTTTTATTGTAAATCAACTTGAATTTTATTTCTGTAGTTGTTTCAGCTGTATATGTTCCTTCTTCTCTACTTCTTTTAGCTGAAATCTCTAGTGGATTTACAACTTCCAAGGCCTGTGTTGTAACCACTTGTCCTGCTGACCCTGTATTAGTCACTGTATCTATCAGTGTGTTCTCCACCCATTCTTCTTGATTGGAAAATTTCTCAATTTTTGGCTTGGGCTCATGTATGAAGGGTGTAAGTTTACATTTTACCCTTAAATTACTAAGGATCCCTTGAGGATCATAGTTCCATGGAAAACTTTGTTGGAATTTGAATTCTACTACTCCCTTTGAGATCTCTTTTTCTGCCTCTCTGTTATTTATGATGAAAGGACCAATCTAATTCTTCAACTTGAATTGAGTCTTTTTCCTTGCAGCTAAGAAGTTTGATAGAGTCAGAATTAAGAATATGTCTTAAATATTCCAATGCAAAAACTCTCATGTTCATGTATTTTGGCAACCTGTAAGGTAAAAAGTTGGATCCAAAAATTCTTATCTTTGTATGCTTTTCATGAAGAAACCAGTCTCCCATTTTAATCTATTCTGATAGTTGTAAGATCCTCTTCATTTCTTCAATGAACCTGGGCTGCTCTGCTTTGTACAAAATATTCATTGCTGGATGGAGGAAAATGTCTGAGAAATCAATATAAGTGAATTCACTATTCTCTTTCCTTAGTAAGGGATTCCAAAAGACAATAGATAAAGGCTTACCCTCCAAGTCCATATTTTTCAATGCAATTGGAAAATTGTCAGCTTGGACGAATAAAAACAAGTGAAACAAGTAGGAAGAGTATTTGAAAACCCCCTTCAGTGGGTAGTTTGGTAAGATGATGATGAATACTGTCTGCTATGAAACTGGCATAATAAAAATGAGTGCTGGAGGTTTTCCTGGAGATAAGGTGGATAGAAGGCCAAGAATGGATTCATCAGTGAATCCATCTGTAAGGTATTCCAGTATAAAAGATAGCATGGAAATAATATGCCTTGACCCTTTAGGAAATTTGGCAGTGGAATAAGGAGGGTTCAACTTAGGAATATCAGCATGGGAAGGAAAAAAGTCCTGAAATATCATAAACTTCTTTGGGAAATCCAGGCTTTAAGTACAACTGGGTTAAAAATTCAATAGAAAGGGAGACTAATTGAGGATCAGACTGTAATAGCAGCATTTGATTTATGGACTCTGTTGTAATAGTAAAAAGGATTTCTATGTCTGCATTAACAATGGTCCTTTGGTCTGGTTCATAATGCTTTTGACACAGTCTAACAAGGTCTTGTCCAGGATGGGTTAAAGGAACTACATATTGGGGCAAATGAGTCTCCCAAATATGCATTTCATCTTTGTCCAAGTACTTATCATAGCACCAATTATGTATTTATAAAAGGTTAAATTCTACCACAAGGTCAACAATCTTGTAGTCCATATCAGTTAATGGAAGGGTTTCTTCAGCAATTACAGGTGGCTGGAGAGGATTTACTGATACAATGGATTTAGCAGTGAGGGCTGGAGTAGATTTGACATCTTTAGGTGTTACAGGTTTATGAGGTTTGGATCCTCCCGGCTTGGTTGGTTTAGAACCTCCAAGTTTAACTGTGATTTGCTTTTTAGTCATTTTGGACTAACTACTGCAAGCTTCAACTTTTTGCAGGAGCGAATTTTCTTTATCAGAGGGTATAAACTGGGATAAGATAGAAAACAAGGGTTTTCTGAATTGACTGTAAAAAGGGGTTCTTATGAAATCTGAAGGCTTTAAACCATTTCCTGTATGTGAAATTGATCTTCATAGGTCACAATTTGAGGAAATTGGCTAAAAAGGTGCTTATTTCAGACTCGAAACTTTCTGGAAAAAATTGGCCAGGGATTGGCCTCTTTTTCGGTGTTTTTGGGCAATTTCTTTAGGTAAAACCCTTAATTAAAAACCTGGTTTAATGATTCTGGGTCTAAACTTTGAAATTGCAGGTTTTGAATTGGTTGAAAATACCTTGAATGTAGGTATTTGGTTGCTTGAAGGGTTCTTGGGAAGTCGCAGTTGAATTTGAAGTCTGGTCCGGATTGCTGGTGTAGTTGAATGGCTTTAATGGTCTTCAAATGGGGAATTTGTGGTCAATTTTGACTTTCTCTGGGTATAAGTCGATAATTTTGATCAAAAGGGTTTTTTCACAGTCAAATAGGTCTCTTTTACAGTTCAAAACACACAAATAATCATAAGAAATGTTATAACAAAAGGTTTTAACTTTGATTTTGTTTATCATAGATGCATTAAATGCATGTCCTATCAAAAGGCGGGAGCGGTTTGGATTTTTTAAATGCGAAATTGGCAGCATTTTTCACATTGGGTTTAGGCGGTAAGCTGTTTTTACCCAAACGAACACGATCCAACAGAAAACTGACACATCGCTGGGGGCGGAATTGACAAAACAACCCATTTCATGCTCAATTGGTGTTGGAATGGGCCTTTGATTTTTCTGCGTGATAATGATTAAGAGCCGTTGGATCTGGAGCATTTGAGCGAAGGGTCACGACTTGATTGAAATCTGCGGGAAAAAATATGGTGGGACCGGGCTTAGGTTAAACGGGGTTTGTTAAAGGTTTATAATATGTAAAGTCTGGATTATTATATGGTAAAGATAAAGGGCTAAATGATGGTGTTTTCATATATAAAAAGGTTTTATATATAAGCGAAGGTGCATGAGGCGGGGTTAGGTTTGGTAAGTGTATTACAAATGTGGGGGGGTGAGGGGGGGATTAACCTTCATAAAGATTTAATTTTTTGTAATACCTTAGGATAAAAATGATGAGCGGTGTAATGTTTTTGCGTTTTCCAAACACATAAAATATGCGCGGAAAGCCATATTTTCATTATTTATTTTATTATATAGTTGTTAGAATTGTTTGAAGGGTCTAATAACCATATGGGGCAGGGTATTTAATTAAAGTTAGTTTTAGACCAAAAGGGGTATTATTTGGGTTTTTAATTTAACATGTGCATATTAACTTTAGTCTAAAAACTTTATAATAGTGGGTTTTAGGGGGTATTTTAGATAAAGGGACTTATAAAGATAGGATAAGGTATTTTTAGGGAATTAATAAAGTAAGTTAGAAGTTAATATGACAAGGGGAAAATGAATACACAAAAATACACTAAATGACCAAGTAGATTGAATAAATAAAAGCATAGCTTATTATTTCATCATTTCACCAATCTACTTAGGATAGAGTGTTTTTTGAGGGTTTTTGTATTTTTATGAATGAAGGAAGTTGACTAAATGGGATTTTACGTTTCATTAAGTAAGAAGGATTCATTACTTATGAAGATGACTTAAATGTATGAATGAGGGATAAATAATGGTAAAGGGGATTCTATCATAAGAATTCAACAGTTTCCACTATCCAGTCATCAAGCCTTGGGTCCAGTCCCAACAGAAGTCAGAGAAATGCTCTGAGCCTCTTTGACTGGAAGTATGGAATACTGAATACCTACAGGGAGAGGAAAATAAGTGATTTTATTGCCCGGTGATGAATATTACATGTTTTTCCCTCTTCTTTCTACCTACCCAACATTTACTCTAACATTTTTTTCTTCCTTTTAGCAGGTGCATTTAAGCTTGCTATCTTGAAACATTTTATTCTTTCTTTTAGCAGGTGCATTTAAGCTTGATACCTGGAAACATTTTATTCTTTTGAAAGCATAAAACTATCTAATTCTACCTTATTTCATCTGAGGGCTCAGATTAAACTGATAAGCTCCTCATTATTCTCTACATATCTACTGATTTGTTAGGATTAAAATTTCTGACAAAACTTTATTCACTATCTAAAACATGGAAGTTGAAAACATGAGAAGTCAAGTTTAGACAGTTTAACTCATCATGTATTATGGCATTTATTGACACTCTGCCATAATAATTTGCAAAAAGTAAAAAGTAGTGGCATTTGGACTTGCACACTTTCATGTTTTATTTTCATCTTTTTCTTTTGAGGTCTATATTTTTTAAGTCCTTTGATATTTCTTTTAGGACTTTTACCCTCTTTTTTGATTTTTTCAAAATATGGGAAAACAACTTGCAGAAAGCAAGGTATGTACATATTTTACAAGACTATCAAAAGTCAATTCAAAATTATGAATCCTATATTTATAGGACCCTAACAGTTTCCGCCAACAAACTTAACTACTGCTTCAAAATTGCAATCTTTTGTGCTCTGATACCATGTAGAAATTTTAATACAAATGATGTATTTCCTGGATTCTCCTGATCTAACAATTATATGCCACTGTTAAATACATAATTGCTTCTGCAAAAATCTTTGCGGAATTTAAAATACAATCGCCAATTGCAATATCAAGAAGAAAGATCAATCACTCGTAACACAAATGTTTACCGGATTATATATTATGTATATCATGGATCATGAAACAATATCATACAAAAATCTAATCCAAGAGCTCTCAGTACAATATACAATCGTCTCACACTGTCTTGCAGAAATTTTCAAATCCCTTGCACAATTTACTGCCTCCAGACAACCGGCCTCCACTACGCAATCCCTGATGGTCAAGAACCTTTTAATGAATGATTCTTAGCCTAAATTGACTGCACAATCCTCATAGGAACATCCAATTTGTGTGTGGTTGCATGAGTGCACCCACTAATGTCACTGATAGTCAAAATGTCCCTTTCACCTACATCCCAATTATGTCTCCACTGTATTTGACATGCATGTAATAAACATTAGTAAATCTTCAGTTGCATGTGAGACCACTGATTGTGAATTAATTAAATAATTACTTCACTGATCTCTCATTAGTGTATGTTCAGTTACAACTAGCACAACTGAGTTTAACTCACTTAACTGAGTTAATCTACTTTAAAACTCACATAACTACACATCCAACTCGGTTACAACTTCGAATCACTCAGTTACAACTAAGTCCACTTGCATGTCCCACCAACCAACCTTTGAACTCGAATTTCCTATACATAACTTATTTTCCACTTCAGTTAACTATTTCTAAGTGCTCATTGAGAATAGATTAATTTTTATTTTCCAACTATTATTAAGGGATAATAATAGTCGACATGCATCTATAAATAGACATGCGATCTATAAATAGAACTCGCACATACATCTATAAATAGACCATCATCTATAAACAGAATTTTCTCAACCATATATAAAAGACATCATCTGTAAATAGAATTTTCTCATGCATCTATAAATAGACCTCCACCTAAAAATAGCCTGTGTGGGCCCCACCTAGTGTAGGTGCTTAATTTTCACTAGGATCAACGATGTTGTTTCCGGATGAAAATTTCACTGTTTCTTGTTGAAACCTTCTACACGTTTCAGCGGGGAGATCCACTACCCATTACATTGTATAAGCAGGATGAACATGGAATTAACTAGTCAGTAATTCATTAGACATAACTCGTCAGATCAATTTAAGATTAATTCTCTTTTTTTAGACTTCATTGATTCCTTCATCCATCCAATTGCACAACTTCTTACAAGCCAGAATGAGTCCATAATTGTCCAGAACATCGAAAGAATCCTTCATTTGAGTGACCAAGTTAAAACTAGAGACTGGTATTTATACTAGAATCACACAAATATTCGAGTATATGGCTGTGAGTTGGCACCATATAAATTGCCCAAATATGCTCCAATGAGAATCTTCGCTTTGAAATATATTAGGTAGATGATTAATATGGATTATCTACATTTTGTTTCAGGGAAGAGGAAATCACATTTCAATATTAAATCAAATATTTGTTCTTTCATTTTCAATACCATATCAGCAGGGATTGAGGCAGATGCTATCTTTAAAAAGATGAAGTTCCAGCCAAGCTTCACCTGGTATTATGACCCTTTCAGTATAATTTCAAACCTAAGGGTTGGATTGAAAACAACTCCATATAATCATACACCAAGGCCTCGAATTGAAAAGTTCATGAATTAGGATAAGTGGACAAAAAATACATTGTAGGAGGCAGAGGAAAAAATCATTTCCACTTCTAATTTTCAAACTCTAATTGCCCAAAGAAAACAACATAAAATGTCCAGAGAAGAAACATCAACTTATATAGATTTAGTCAGAGAATTCATAATCTAGAAAAAGAAACATAATATTGACCTTACAATTTCTACAGAGCAAAGCCAAAAGGAACCATAAATTATAGATTTGGGAGATCCAGAAGTATCTACATCAGCACGAGGGAGTGTTCCTAATACTCTACCATCTTCTTCAGCCTCTTAAGAACATTTGGAGATCATCCAATCAGTGGGAACCAGTTCATCAGATGATCATAACATCTTCTCCAAATTATTGGAGATTAAATAGAAGAATGAAGCCTTGAAGGCCAATGTATATAGTCAGTTTGGAAGCAGACTTCCACATCATATCACATGCTACTGACTTCTTTTGACAGTGAAAAGGAAAGGATGTATATGGATTTCCTACAAGCCCAAGTATCTTTTCCTAAGTCTCCATCTGATTATAAGAAGATCATTTTCTCATTTGATGCAACCCAGATTCATCCCATAGATAAGATGGACATGCATAGACAGTCTGGAGAGATTCTCTTCTCTACTATGACTAATACAGCTAGGACTTCGTCTAAGTTAAGAACAAAATTATCAAATGTATATTCACAACTTAAAATAGAAAGTATCTCCTCTCTAGCTAAAGACAATCAGTTAAAGTATTTAGAAGACATTGCGGTCAATATTGGGACTCACCCAAAAGATTGTAAAGTTGTAGAAGAAATTTTAAAGAAGAAATATGCAAACATTGCAGCTCTGCGAAAACAACTAAAGCTACCTTCCACAGAATACTGCCAGACAAAGGAAATCGAGGAGAGTGAACAGAATAGAGAAGAGATGCTCAAACTCATCATTGAGCATAACATTCAGATAAATAATATGGAGGAGCAGACTGAAGGATTTCTCAAGGAAAAAGAACAGTTAGCTCATCTTGCTATGATCCCAGTTGCAGCAATACCAATTGCAATTGCAGGTACAAATCCCAGATCTTCATCAACAACATTGGAATCTACATCAACAACAGGTGATTCAGCCAAACTTGTACAAGATTTGACCATACAGAAACAAGAGAATGAGAAGTTGCTGGAGAATTTCAAGGCCTTGGAAACTCAGAAGATAAAAAATAATACCTTGTACATGGAAGAAATGCAGAAGTCTCACAGAATGGGACTAAAGGTTCAGAAACTAGAAAGTGAGCTTCTAATGGTAGACACCTTGGCCCAAGCCAAGGAGAGTATCTGGACAGAAATAAGTTAAGCAATGACAAAAGTATGGCCATCCATACAAATCCTTTTTGAGCAGGAGGAATTAATCAACAGATTCAGGATAACCATTGCATAAGAGAAGGCAACACTTAAGCAGAAACCAACAGAGGCATCAGACATGATTAAAATACTGAACTCAAAAAGTAGGGCAAAGTTGGAGTAGATCAATATTTCAGACATAACAACTACTATCATGGAGATCAAGAAAGTATTGCAGAAAAAGAACCTGCTGAACCATTTAGAAACTAAGTGTCAAACTTTGGACATTTTTGTCCAAATATTTCACACTAATTTTAATCTACTGAACCAGAGGGGTTTGCCTAGAATAGTAGCTCCTTATGACAAACTGAACAATTTGGAGGAGTAATACAAAAAGCTTTAGACCATTGCCATTGACAACGCTAAGTTTGCAAGATTTAAAGGCCACATGATAGGGAAAGATTTTTTGGAAGCTTTAGATTTTGATTTGATAATTAAACATGAAATCAAACATCTCTTCATCAACAAGCCTACTTTTAAAAGATACACAAAATTAGATGACGTTTTCAAGAAATTGGTAAATCTGGAAATCCCAAGTGAGGAAATATGGGATCACTTATGTTAAACCATCGAGTAACATTTTGTATCCAATAGCATGCCAACACAACAACAATTTTGGTGCCACATCATCAACTGTTTCGTCAAAGACAATGACAGATTACACATCAGTTTTTGTTTTCTACTATTTGATACTATTTTTTAAATCAGTTTAGATACTTCTAAGTGATAGAAACTAGCATAAATAACTCTCCATTCGACTTATTAAGGGTTGCATCCTTGGATGAGAATTTGTAAGAAGATGTGTATGAGATTTGATCATTGATGATAATAAAAGGATTCTGGATATATTTCAATGAGTTTGTCTCCTTGTAAGTTTTTCTAGTATTCATTTCACTTTGTTTTCTACATATATTTGATGTTTATGAAGATAATTAGGTAAGAAAAAATTGTGTTTCAATCTATCTTAAATCCTCTGAAGTTATAATCCATTTTAGAGAATGACTTACTGAACTGTCTCTTTTTATAAGTACCTCTATATCAATTAATTTTGAGTAATATTCATAATGTTAAATATGTTTTGTTGAGTTTTTAAACATTATTGAACAACCTTTCACACTTATGATAAATTAAACATTGAATCTGAATATTTAATTGATCATATTTTCTTACAGTTTCTGCCTTCACATATGCAAACTTAAATAACTGTTTGGAGTAAAGCAAAAACCATTTTCTTAATAATTAATATTAACAAAAGTTTAAATACATATGTTTGTAATTGCTTAATACATCGGTCATCCAAAAACCCAATTTAAAACAAACAAAACATTATAAATTCTTTGGCATGATTAATTGACCTAGAATTATCTCAGAGGACAACATTAAACTAGCGCCGCTATCGGGGATACGAAATTTGATCCATTTTCCTAGGGACAATGATATTAATATTACTTTAAAGGTGAATATATGTCTAGTAAGGTTAAAATATTTCACCTGGCGACTTCATAGAACCCAAAGCTGGCTCCTTCAAGACATACTAGGTTTTTCTCTGATTCTAAGATTGTTTTACCTTTGTCAGATCTAGAGAGACTGGTAAGACAAGCCTCTTCAAGAAGAAGACTTCAAACCCCTTTTGCTTCCATTCCTCCTCAATAAGAGGCCACCTTAGTTCCTGATCCTTTCAGATCTGGACCTATTCCTTTAAATTCAAAAGATCTACCACCTACAGTGCATGAATTGATCTCTAAAGGAGTTGATTTCCATTCTAATCTTTTAGTTCATTCATTGGAATCCTATCAAGTACCTGCAACACCTTCTTAATCTCCCACATCAGAACATGAATTGGATTTACACTTACCTGAATTCAAACCTATTGATTTCATTTCTCCCACCTCTTATTCTTTTCTATTTGCTTCTGCTCAACCAGAAGATCTCTTCTCCTTATATCCAAACCCTTTATTTGAACAAAAGAAGGAGAAGAAGAGAGGTCGAAAATTTGGTCATTCGTACACCTTTGAGATCTGTACTAATATCTTCAACTTTACTTCTTCCACCACCTTCTTTTACCCCTCCATATTCACCTCCTTCTTACACAACTTCATCTTCTACATCTACCTCATCATCTTCTACAACCACCACCTCAGAATCTTCTTCATCTTCATCACAAGGTATGGCTAGTTTTAGGCCTATTGTTCAAGAAATATATGCTACTTTATTACTTCCAAACATATTGAACGATTTTCCTGATGGATACTTGAAGCCTATTCCAAGTTTTAATGGGGAAACTGGTTTATCTGCTGAAGATCATTTAGCAGCATACTTAGACTTTGCTGAGAATATGAACATAGAACATGAAAATGTATATATGAGATTGTTTATACAATATTTAGAAGAAAATGTTAGAATCTAGTTTAAACAATTGAGGGAAAATTCTATTCAAACTTGAGAAGAATTAACTATTTTTAAGAATCAATGGGGCGTTAAATAGGATCCTGTCTATTTTATGACATAATTTGAAGAACTTAAGAGAAATTATGGTGAACCAATATCTAATTTCATTAAGAGATTTACGAAACTTTATCATAAGATTCCTGCTAACTGTAAAACACCAGTAGTAGCAGAAAAGGTTAGGCTTTCCAAAGCCTTTGAAGATGATTTTGCAGTCATTCTAAGGGAAATAAATTCTCATACCTTAAAAGACGTGAAAAAAATGCCATTGAAGTTGAATCTAATAGATCTACTTCAACTAAGATTAAAGCCGAAGCTGAAAAGGCTCAAAGAAAAATGAAAGCTAATCAAGAAGCTTCTTATTCTTAGAAAAAAATAGATGAGATTACATCATTGCTTAGAAACCTTTCAAATAGTATTACTACAATTGAAACACAACCAAGAACAGTCCAACAAACTGTTGCTAGACCTCAAACACAAACTCAAGCTCAATTTAAGAAAACTCCTCAACTACAAATTCTTCAAAGACCCAGTAATGATAAAAAAATACCACCTCCTCTGTTGATTGATGATCAACATCCTGATGATAATACTCTTTCAATCACAGAAGATATTAACAAGCTTGACAATAGATCTGTTCAAACTGCTATTGTCCCTTTTCCTCAAAATCAAACATCCCAAGAGGATTAAGAAAATTCTCAAGTGTCTAAATATCAAGCCTTCTCATAATTTTTAATTGGTGAACTTAATATGAGGTATGCTTTAAGATCAAGGGCAGTTCCTGAAGGCCTCCCAACAATCCTGTCGTAATTGAACCATAGATGAAATCTGTTGAGACTCAAACAACAACCATTCAATCTTTAAATCAGCCAACTGATACGATAATTGATGGAACTATTTTGACTGCTTATAATGTTGAAAGGGAGTTAGAGAGAGTCAAAATTCCCTTTCCATTATCATAACTGTCAAAGAACCTTGGATACAAAAATCAAGTCACAAAATGGATTCAAAACTCAAGTGTGGATGCTTAGGGGGATGTATTTAGTCTTCAAGATGAAAAACCCTCAGTAGTATTTGGTCCAAGCTCTAACATGATAGATGAAACAATGCCACCTTTTTATGTTACCTTGAAAGCACATGATTCATTACTGTATAATTGTATGTTAGATTCTGGAGCCTCACATAATATTATTCTAAAGGTTATTATGGATCAATTAAATTTTGAAATTATTCAATCTTACCATGACCTATATACCTTTGATTCTAAAAGGGTACCGTGTCTAGGACTCATAAAAGACTTAACGGTAACCTTAGCCCAAATACCTGTGAAAAGTGTAGTTTTGGATATTTTTGTCATTGATATCCCTCCTAATTTTGGAATGCTTCTATCAAGATCCTGTTGTGCTAAGCTGGGAGGGAGTCTTCAAATGGATATGTATTTTGCTACAATTCCTGTATATGGGGGTGAAAACCTTAGGTTATATAGAGAATTAAGATTCATTCATACTGTTTGTAAAGCATATCAAGATAGAAATCATCCCATATATGCACTTGACCAAGATTTTGGTTGTTTCCAATTATCTTCAAACAATTTACAAAATTCTCAACTTAAAATTGAAGATGTTATAGAAACTCCAAAAACTGTCAAAACCGATATTTATAAATTGTACTTTGATGGATCCTGTTCTAAAGATGGAGTTGGAGTGTTATTTTAATTTCACCAGAAAAAGAAAGCATAACCCAATCCTAAAAACTAGATTTTGATGTTACTAATAATATTGCAGAGTATGAAGCCTTTCTTCTAGGTTTAGAATTAGCTAGAAGTATTAAAGTGAAAAATCTAAGTGTTTTCAGTGATTTTAAACTCATAGTTAGACGAGTTAGGAATATTTTCCAAACAAAGCATCATAGGCTTAGGTTTTACGAAAATGAGGTTTGGGATTCAGTGGAAAATTTCTTTCATGCATTTACCATTACTACTATCCCTAGAAATGAGAACTTTCATGCAGACTCCCTAACTGTTTCAGCTAGTTCATTTAAAATTCCAGACCAAATGCAAGTGCAATATCAAATTCAATTCAAATATAGGCCATCTATTCCTGAAAATCTGAAATACTGGCAAATATTTGAAGATGATGACCAACTTAAATATTTTCTACACGTCATTGATGAATTCTATGTTTTACAAATTGAAGAAGGTCAATGAGACATGAATGAAATTAATAAAGAAAAAGAAACCTTTGATTTAAATTCAAAGATGGCTGGCCATAATATCATTCAATTCAATTAAATATTAACCAAAGGAATCAGAATGGCTTTACTGGGGAACCCTAGCTATGGCGGCCACGGTTCCTGGACCGCCTGAGGCTGCTCGGGTTTCTCATTGACTCTGTGCGCTATGCACCACTCGGCTATGGCCTTTGGGACCCCTCACTAGTTATTGGTGGAGTTTTGACTTCGATTTATGCATTTTCTTGGAACCTTGTTTGTCGACTACTGCGCCCTTCGGAATAAGCACTTCTAGGGATCTTGTCGGACCTGCGGAGGTGTGGGGTCTTCGGTCTGGGCCTGTGACTGTTGGCAGCACATTCTCCAGACTGGCTAGGTTTTTTTTGGGGTGGGTAAGACCTACTTGGGCCACTGTCGGTTGGTCTGTGGCTGTTTTAACTTCTTTGGCGGCCAGAATTCGATCCCTGGAGCTGTCAGTGACTACCCCACTTTCTTAGGGTTCCACCTGTGACATTTGGATGTGCTGCTGAGTATGTGTTCATTGCCCAGAGTGTTTTACTTGCTTTTGGTGGGGTTATCTGATCGACTGGAGATTGTTTGCTTCTATCTGACCCGCATTTGTTCATTACCATCTATGCTTGCTACCATCTTGTCTGGGTTTCTATTTGTTTTATCCGCGGACCGGGTTTGACCTCTGGGCGACTAGTCCAGGGTTTTGGGATTTTTGCCATTGTCTAACTGACTGTTGGCTGTTTGCCATTGGTTATCTGTCGTGCTAGCATCGTGAGTGTATATGAGGAGGAGTTGGACTACACGGAGGACCCTTTGGCAGGTGTTGATATTTGGGGACATAATGACCCTATTGTATCGGATGATATGGACGATATGATCCCAGTTGCTTCTTGCTCGATGCCAGCTCTACCTAGCCATTCTGATGTGGCTATTGCTTCACCTTCATCCGCAGAACTTGAACAGTTCTGCTTTAATACTCCTTCGCCATCAAATATTGGACTCTGGAGCATTCCACTGGCTGGTACTTCTTTGGATGTGGGCGATTTGGAGCTATCTGGGCCATTGGGGGATGCGGCGTACCAAAGTATTGGGGAGGCATCTATCCCTTTGGAACACCTTAATATTGGGGGCTCTTCGTCATACTATAGAGCGCCTGTCTGTGGTTCTCACGAAGGGTGTGTGCCTTTCAGTGGTACTTCAGTGTGCGTTCCAGCCTCGGCTTCTGGGGTGTTTTCCAATATACCGGGGGACCTGCTAATCTCAGACAAGCCGAGCTCGTCTTCGAACTCGGAGAACGCATCCGACTCGGATAAGGGGCGATGGAGTGTAAAAACTCTGGTAAACTTTATAAGTATATATTATTATAGATAAAAGATGAGATATATGAGATATGATTACAATGGGGAATCACCAAGGCTTTAAATATAGCCTTATGGTGTCCATTGGCGAAGAAGCATGATCTTTGATCATGCCCTTTCACTTAATAAAACCTAAGATAACTATATTTAACTAATAATTAATAAAATATACATAACATTGCCCCTCTCTTAAAGATGCTTTGTCCTCAAAGCATACGTAATGATGGACAATGCTGATGAACGCCTGCGTTTCTTGAGCGGTGGGCTCTTGCTTCCCACATTTTAAAAATATCGTGGAGCATCTCCTCAAGTTCAATATTTTGGTGATGTGGATAGTGACAAGATCTGATATTGACAGGGTCAGATCCTATTCCTGGTACTGCTGGTGATTCTTATTTGTTCCTTTTTAGATTTAGACGTAAGTTACCAAAAATTATTGTCTTATGTAACTTCTCCTCATCATCAAATGCTTCCTTCCTAACAACTATATATGCTTCATCACCGAAGGCCTTAACAGCTTTTGGCACTGTATCAGTGGCTTCAGATGTGTTTGTCTCTTCACATTTTTCTTTCAATTCTGGTGATGAAACATTTTGCTGTTTATAAGCATCTATATTTTCATGGTCTCTTTCATTTTCAATGACTATGTATGTAGTTGCATCTGTGATAGTAGTCACGTTGAATTCTTTATGTGGCTCCTTCACCAACATTGTTTCTTTTTCTGACATTGGATTTTCATTTATATAAAAGTTCTCAATAACTTCTATTCTTGCATTTCTGGCTTTATTAGTGGATTGAGTTGCATTTTCTTCTATTGGCTTCTCAACTCTATAACTTTCATGGTTGATTTCAGAGTCTCTGCTTCTATCGATTTCACCTCATTCAATCGCTTATTTTTCAAACATGTCATATTCATGATTATGATTTGAATTAGCTACATTGTTCGGTTGATTATGTTCCACATTTGGGAATATTGGAGGTTGTGTCTCGATTTAACTTATCTATCTTATCATTTAGTTCAGTTGTCTCAAGGATGATTTAGCCACATTTGTCTTTCTATTCGATTTTTCGTATCATGAACCTTTTTGATGTCGTTGGAGTGTTCTGCAACTGTACCTTCAAGATTGGCTAATCTTTTTCCAAATTCTTCAAAATTATTATTGATTTGTTTCTCGAGATCCACCAATTTCTTCTGGAATTCGGCCATTGACATCGATGAAGACATTGAACGTGTATGAGGTGGAGAATATTTTCAGCAGCTTTCCTTTTTTTTTATTTTATTTTTAAATTAATTTTTTTTTTAAATAATAATAATAATTTCTATTATTATATATATATATATTTTAAATAATAATAATTATTATTATTATTTGAATTATATATATATATATATATATATATATATATATATATATATATATATATATAATTATGGGGGAAAAAATTGTTAACCTGAAAAGTTCACGGCTTGCTTTAAAAAAAGTCACTTTGTTTTAAGGCACGTTGTTTGAAAGGGTAAATGGGTTTTAATAATTAGCAATTACTATGGGGCCCAAAACCACGAAGCCAGGACACCACGAGCAATTACTCTTCCTTTTTAATTTTACTTTGTCTTCACATGTACGTATATGTACTTCTTTATATATATATATCTCTTTTCTTTTCTTTTTTCTTTTGGAACTATTTTCTTTTATATATATATATATATATATATATATATATTTTTTTTTTTTTTTTTTCTTTTCTTCTAATTTATTTCCCCATTTGTGTTAACTTTCCTTCTCTCTTTATTTTATTAATATATATATATATATATCTTCCTTCTTTTTTTAAAAACAAATGTTGTTGCCCATAAGCACTTGGTTTTAAAAAAAAATCTGCAATTCTGGAATTTTCTTGTAATTACTTAATTATGGGTGATCACATAGATCCCGAAGAGTGATGGCTCTGATACCAATGGAGTGTAAAAACTCTGGTAAACTTTATAAGTATATATTATTATAGATAAAAGATGAGATATATGAGATATGATTACAATGGGGAATCACCAAGGCTTTAAATATAGCCTTATGGTGTCCCTTGGCGAAGAGGCATGATCTTTGATCATGCCCTTTCACTTAATAAAACCTAAGATAACTATATCTAACTAATAATTAATAAAATATACATAACAGGCGATCTAATAAAAGGAGCAAGCACATGACTACTAAGAATAAGCTCAGCATTTTCACGAACTTTGGGCGCGAGTGTGGTATAGATGATTGGGAGCTCATTGCTACCACTATGCTAGTTGGGAGGGTTAGGGGCCGGAAATACTCCGTGGCGAGGCTGAGGCAGTGGACTGGTGAGATCTGGGGCAGTTCTCTCGATGTCCTCCTAGAGGTTACGGTCCTACCGAAGGGATGGTTTTCCCTCACATTTTCTCGGCCAGATAAATCGGAGTGTGCTCTTAAACAGTTCTAGCATTTAGAAATGCATCCGATTTACCTCAAGCGATGGGTTCCGCTATTTGACCCCAAAAAGAGATTGCAAGTGCTGGCCCTATTTGGATGAGATTGCCTGCACTTCCAATTCAATTATGGAACGACACTGCTTTCAAAAATATTGGAAGTCTATTTTGTTGGTACCTAGATCACGACAAGTCCTACCGGATCACTGGGAGCAAGGATGTTGCTCGAATTCTGATATTCCTTGACACTTGGGATGGACTTCATGACAATCTCAATATGCTATTTGATGGTATGGTGTGGCAACAGGTCTTGGATTATGAAGGGGTGCCATTTCGTTGCAGCAAATGTCACGAGGTTGGTCATTTATAAAAGGAGTGTCCAAAGTTGGGATTCTCTCACCAGGCTGTCAAGATATCATGTAATGTGGCCACCCAAACTGAAGTTATTACAAGCTCCAGCTCAGATCCTGAGGATGGGCACCTGGACGAGCCGGAATAGCCGGCGGCTGAGATGCTGGGTGTGTCTCCACCGCTACCTACTTGGCCAACAACACAACCCCGATCATCCTCAATCCACTTCGGAGCCACCTGTTCGGGTTGCGAATATACCAGGTACCTCTCCTATTCCTGACTCTTCTATTTCTAATATAGAGTCCTATTCATTATCCATCCCTGTTCCATGTTTAGCTACTAGTTCTGTTATGTCTGCACATCGGTATCCTTCTATCTGCTGTACTATTGCACAAGCTTCGCCCTCCTTCACACCCATAATCCAACACACCTCTACTGATTCCTCATGTCACTCCTCTACCTGCTCAGAGACATCTACTTTGAAACACAATTATTTCCTTAGATCTATTACACACCCCCACTCGGAGGTCACTTTTGGCATTGGCCAAGGGCCGAGCTGTCAACCCAACAAATCGAGAGGTCGGCCATCTGCCTTAGCTAAAGCCATCAAAAGGGAAAATATGGAAGTAGAGGCTGGAACTCAATCTACCCTTATGAGGGTCCTTAGAGCAAGGAGGCCCATTCCGAGAGTGTCATCATGATTTGTCTCTCATACAACTGCAAGGGATTGGCCAACCCCGACAAGGGATTGGCCCTAAAAGACTTAATTTCTCAGAGATCTATTGACATCCTTTTTCTCCAAGAAACATTAGGAGAGGGCGACACTGTCGCTGCTCTTCTAAATACTTTTCTAACCAATTGGAATTTTATCACATTGGATGTCCATGGTCGATCTGGTGGTAGTGCCATGGGCATCAATTGCAGAACCACCAAGATGCTCAATTGCTGGGGTCGACCTGGTGTACTTGGCATGGACATTAAATTTAGACATTCTGAGTAGTGTTTCTCCCTTATTAATGTATATGGTCCTATTGTACTGTACAACAACCCTCCCCATTTTTAAATTTTAGAATAAATCCCATTTAGAAATAGGTCCCCTTTTTATCTTTCTTTCTATATAGAAATAAAAGATTTAGGAAAAATCCGAATCATTTTTATTAGAAATAAAAGATTCATTGATAAAAGGATACATTGCATATTTTTATTTACAAAGTGTACAAACCTTTAAAAAATTTCCGATCCAATGAAAAACAAAGCTTTAAATCATATCGAAAATATTATATGAAGTCTTTATATTTAACAATGTTTGATATGAACAGTAATCGCAAATCGGAAAATCAGAAAATTCTTTAAAGTCTAATTTCACTTCGTAAAACTCCGATGCGATCGCGCTCAATCACAATCGCATTTCGAATAAACTTTAAAGTGTTATGTTTCTTTTGCATACTTCTGATGCGATGTAATTCATCGCAATCGCATTTCGGAAGATTTTAAAAAAAAAATATTCATGTGGTTTAAAGACTCTGATGCGGCGGACCCCACCTCATCGCAATCGCATTATCGGAGAAACTCTTAACGGTTCATTTCATTTGAAAATATCCAATGTGATCTTCGCAATCGGAATTTGGCATAAGTATTATTTCTTTTTCCTTTTAAAATGAATTGCGATGCGAATGCAACTTAAACATTCATATATTATTATTCATTGTGTTTCAAAGATTTAAAAGGTAATATACCTACACTTATTTTGAAATATGCCAAATCTCTGATTGTACATTGAAATTAATTCACAAATGAAATAAATAACAATAATCTATTTTGTTATTGAATGCATGAGTGCGACTCCCTAGAGGGCATTTAAGTTTTTAACCATGGATATAATAAATACAAATCAACGAATAATCCTTTTGTATAGATATTTTCATTATTACGTCTTCACCTTGGCTAAAAGCTTTTCTCTGTTGCAGAACAATAGAACTTGCAATTTTTCCATTAGCAGAACAAGAGAAATACTACCTGATACTGAAATGTTAAAGAGATTCAGGAAATCGAAATCCACCATTGTTGCAAAAGCTCCTGTGATCACTATGCTACCTAAAGAGAAACCAGCAAAGCTTAAGCTCGTTACAGATACCTCATGCCAGGGACTTGGTAAAATGACGTGGGAAAATGTATACAACTTACTAGAAAAGGAAAACCCTAGAGTTGTTGAAGCTAAGGCCACAGTTCCTGACGAAGCCGACTCAGACTCTTATTCTGAAAATCCTCTTGGTGCATTAGCAAACTCATTTCTGCATCGAGTTGCAGCCCGGGCAAACATTTTCCCATATTATGATGTTATTAGATGGGTGATTGATAATGTGGCTATCAAAGACAATTTTTTTTTTTTTTCATCTGGAGAAATCTTCAGGTCATTCAAACCAGAAGACATCAAAGCGATGTACCACCTTGAAGACCCACAAAAGATTTATAACAAAAATTTTATCAAAGAATTTGCTGCGAATAACGAAAATCAGTCAGAACCAATTAGAGAATGGAGAAGGGCTCCTGAAAAGTACAGACACGAGGCATCAGGTATGTACTCTGTGGAGTCTCTTTTGCCTCCATATTTTTATGCTGCAACAATGATGTGTAGATTGTTTGGAAATGATAACTCGGCTAGGGTTTCCATTCAAATGGTTCCATTAATACATTTTGCTGTTAGTTCTGAGATAATGGATTGGGCTATCATTCTGTCTGATAAGATAGCCAATAGAATTCTTGAGTACAGGAAAGAAAATAATTCAGGAAATTCCACTCCTTTTTATTTTTGTGCTTATATCCTAGATGCCCTTTGTTTCAATTCTGAATTCCCCTTATTAGGATGGAAATGGACTCCTAAAGAACCTGTTCCAATTCATATATATCACAAGTTCTTATGGAAGGGGCATTTCAAAAGTCATGTTTATAGAGTCTGTCATGGTTTTCTTATTCCGATTTACCAAATCATTTTTGGCCGATTCCCTCCTAGACTTTCTGACAAAGCTAGAGTTGATTTGTCCTTTATTGGAGATTGGTTCGGGGAGGAAAATTTCACATATGTCAGAGTTTTTGGAAGTATTGTAGAACCACACATCCTTCCTTTATATGTTCCAGACAAACTGTTAGCACAGGAAATTTCTTATCAGCTGACAGTAGAAGGCATGTCTAGAACTTTGAAGAACAACAAGAAGCTTATGTGGCCTAATTTTCCTTTTAAATGTGGTGACTATACTCTCAACAATTTTGTCCATGGTGAAAAAGAAGTTGTTAAGTTAACCAATCTCAAGCTTTCAACAATCCCTGGAAGGTAATATGATCCCAGGAAGGTGGCATATGATTTTACTACTTCTGTTTCAATTGCTCGGTTTGAACATGAACAGATATGTTTGATGATTTATTTGTTTCTGTAGATAAAATGTCCCAAGTTTTTGATTTGGCCAAGTCCACACTTCAGGCCGAAGAAATGAATTTTTATTTATTTATTTAGAAGTCAGAGGTTACTCAAAGTTCCTCTGGATCAATTGAGAGTTTCTACACAGGGATATGAAACACAACAGAAGTATACATGAAGTTCATCTGGAAAAGAAGTAATAGGAACTAATCCTGTTTTAGAAAAGAAAGATATTAGCAGCAAAGTTGATACTCAAAAGATAGAAACAACTGCTAAGATTGATGTACAACAGTCTTCGGCCCAGGCAACAAAAGAAAGCACAGGTACTGATGCCAATGTGCGTACTAAAAAGAGAGGCACAAATAGTAAGAATACTGAATAGGCACCTAAAAGTGATATAAAAAATAGTGCAAATTCTCAACTTGGAGGAGAAGAAGCTACTAAACTTATTGTTTCTCCTCATTTTCTGAGCCAATATGAACAATTTTCCCAGCAAATAGGACAACAGAACACTCCCCAAGTTGATGATCTAAAAGACCAGGATGTAGAAATCATCCTTGAAAATCCCACAAGTGAGATCATGTTGAAGATAGAAGAAATCCATCCTCTGGATATATTTTACAGTCCTAAACATAGGGCTGTTGTGAGAAAATAGAGGAAAAGGAGGAGAACTAATCAAGATGCACTTTTGACATCACAGGTGGAATTCATGAATATTGTTTATAAGAATGCTGAGGTGAATCCATCTGAGGATCTCACCAAATTATCCCAATATGTAGGTGCCTATAGCGTTTCTACTATAGAAAAAGCCTCTGAAGTTACACAATTAATGAAGAAAAAGGATGTGCAAATAGCCATGTTAGAAGAGCAAGTTACAGAGAATCAACAGAAAATCATTCAGTTAGAACAGTGATTGCAAGATGGACAGCTCAAATCTAAACGATTAGAAGAGCAGCTTGCTGTTGAAAAGGAAAATATGGATCAGCAGACTTTAGAAAAACAACAACATCTAAATCAAGAAATAGCAAAATTACAGGCTCTTCTACAAAATGAGCAGACTTCAAAGATTGAGCAAGAGAAGATGTTTCAATCTAAATTAGACAAGTTTAAGAATTATCCCAGTTTGGATCAATTCAAAAATGAAGCCCTGGAGACAAACAAGTTATTGTCTCAACAATTAAATGAATTTTGTCTAAAATTTGAAGAAGCAGAATCCCTATGTGAATTAACATCTTCCTTGGTAGATGAAGGAGTCACTCTTAAAATTGAGTTTGATGAAGCTGATGAAAAAATATCTGAATTTCTTTTATAGCAAGAATCAGAATCAGGAAGAAAAGAAAATCTTCCCAAGATTATGGAGAGACATAAAGAAATTATTTTTGCAGAATGGGAACAGCGTTTGATCAAATCAGAAAGAGCCACATCCAGAGCTAAAGGCATAATGAACAATGTAACACAGCTGGTGAATGATAACTTATATGCAATCAATTTAATTGCAGATTGTACTCCCGGCCAATTACCTAGGGTAAAAGAAACTGATCACAGATGGAAACAATAGATAATTAATAAAAATTAGCAAATTGGCCAACTATAAGGAATATCATGGGATATAATGTGGACTTATCTTATCAAGCCACATAGTCAACAAACAACAATGATATTTCTTTCAAATGCCATCGATTGCATCATTCCCAAATTCTCTGATGCCATATATACAAGGCGGTTGCACTCAAAGCTTAGTCATCCTAAATAAGTGAAGGAAATGCTCAAAATCTGCCATCTGGGCACATCAACCGCAGCAGATAATCAATGAGTCAGTTTACGTCAAGATCACATTTTTGTTCTAGATTTTTTGATTTAGATAGATTGTAGGAATAGTTTTAGTTATTTTGTTAAGTACCTATTTAAACCCCTTTCATCAACCGCAGCAGATAATCAATGAGTCAGTTTACGTCAAGATCACATTTTTGTTCTAGATTTTTTGATTTAGATAGATTGTAGGAATAGTTTTAGTTATTTTGTTAAGTACCTATTTAAACCCCTTTCATGCATTTAGAAAGGGGTCCTGAATTTGTAATATTTTGACTTGGAGATTACATTTTTGTACTCCATTGAATCTTATATTTTGATAAAGGATCACATTTGGTGATTCTGTGCGAAATTGCCTTTAAGAATTGCATTTTTGTATCTTGGAGTTGATTTTACATTGAAGTTGTTGGATTTGCATATCGGATTACATTGGAAAGTATCGAGATGGATATGGTATTTCTATCTATTCACTGTTATTTCTTATGTTATGTGATATTCTCTTTTAAATTGCTATCGTTTATGTGTATTCGCTTTACAATATTTCTTTATACATATCATTTATGAGTGTGTAGAAATATTTATCTTTTACAGTATATGTAAACGATATATGATGATGAATGCAATATGTTATTATAACTCTGTTTAATTTCTTAAACAAAGTTATCTTTATTTGTTACTACATATTTCAATTGAGCTATAATACATTTTCATGGTTATTGGTTAATTGAAACAATTTAAAGTTGTATTCACATTTGATGTTCGGGTTGGTATTAGTATTATCTTACCAGTTTTAAGTTAGTTTAAATAGTTTTATTTCAGTCATTTAGTCCCATTTTCCCTCCATTCAATCATTCCATTACCAACCCATTTAAATTACTAGGAAACTGGTCCTATAAATATAGTTGAAGCCACCACACCAAACGGAAAAGGAGTTGTCCTAAGGTCCTGACCGGTTGGTTATCCCCCAATGTTTGAAGTAGCGATTTTCAAGGCTTCAACAGGTCCCTGTTTGAACCGAGAAGCCTTTTGGAACTCCTTACTGGCTTGCTCTCTCCTCACCTCACCTCATATTATATTAGGGGTTGATCTGAATTTTTCGTTAGGCATATCTGAATCCTGGGGAACATGGGCTAACCCAGATCCGTTAGTTGAGTTTTTCAATACCAAGATTGATGCGGTTGACCTTGTTGACATTCAGACCACTAAGATTCTACCCACTTGGAGGAACCAGAGGACTGGAGTGGCGGTTCTGGCTCGAATATTAGACCGATTTCTGATCAAAGTGCCTCTACTTAACATCATTGACCGTGCTAGAAAATGGGTGGGACAAGGTGGTTTATTGGATCACTCCCCGATATTTTTGGAATTTGAATGTGGTCCTCACAGGGATAGAACACCATTCAAATTTAGCTCCAGATGGTTACAGGACCCAGAATATCATGATCTAGTTCAACAAGCCTGGCATCATTGCTATCAATTGCTGGATGTGGACCCTTCCCGAATCATCAATGATAATCTATCTCGCATTAAACGCATGACTATCAACTTGGCGATTGACTTGGCGATTGCACAACTTAACAGCTCTGATCTCTCTGGCTATTGGTCTAGCACATCCAAAGAGAAACTCATTGCCCTGGAATCTTCTAAGGCTAAGCTCCTGAGACAAAAAGAGGAGGACTGGAGGCTCAAGAGCCGTGCTATTTGGCTTCAGGCAGGTGACGAAAATTCAAAATTCTTCCAACAACATGCTAATGGTCGCAGGACTGCCAACTCCATATGGGAGCTCACTGATCAGCAAGGGTATGTTGCTGATACTCAATCTCAATTACAGGATTTGGGGACTCAGCATTTTACTGACCTTTATAGGGCACCCATGCACATTGACCTCCCTGATATCATGAATATTACTCATTATTTCAATAGATTTGTGGAACCGGAGCAAGTTGATGATCTAAATGCTCCAGTCACCATGGGGGAATTGGAGGGGGTTTTGAAATGGTTCAAAAGGGACAAAAGCCCTGGGACAGATGGCTGGCCAAGTGAATTTTTCATACATTTTTTTGAGCTGATTGGTAATGATCTGCTGATCATGATTGAAGATAGTAGGGTGCGGGGACGCATCTATGATGGATTCAACTCCACTTTCATTGCACTCATCCCTAAATCTGACCACCCGGCCAACTTTCATGATTACAGACCTATTTCGCTCTGCAACTACATTTACAAGATTATCTGAAAAATTATAGCGAATCACATTAAGCCTTTCTTATCTTCTCACATTGCTAAGGAACAATTTTCCTTCTTGCATCATAGGCAAATCCACGAAGCTATTGGCATTGCCCAAGAAGCCCTCCATTCCATAAAATCCAAGCACCTTAAATCCACTATTCTCAAGATTGATCTAGCTAAGGCTTTTAACCGGGTGAATTGGAGCTATTTGCACATCATACTTATTCAAACTGGCTTCCCTCATACATTCATCAATTGGATAATGGGATGTATCTGTCATGCTTCCTTCAAAATTCTCTTTAATGGCACTGCATCCAACTTTTTCCATGCAAGTCGTGGCTTGCGTCAGGGATGTCCTCTGTCTCCCTTATTATTTGTGTTTGTTATGGAGGGTCTATCTGTACTTATTAAAGATGCAAAGGCTCGGGGTACCATTCATGGTCTCCAGATTAATGATCTCCTTCAAATCACTCATATTTTATTTGTTGATGATGTTCTAATATTTCTCGATGGTACTAGACAAGACTTGATTCAGTTTGATAAGCTCCTCCAGAGTTTTTACAGAGCCATTGGAATGATACCAAATGCACTCAAATCTACTATCATTATGACCAGATACTCGGCTCAGGAACTTGGCACTGCCAGGAATCTATTTGCCTATGTTCATGCGGATATCGGTCTTAAATATCTAGGATATCACATCAAGCCTAATGATTATCAGATTAAAGACTGGAATTGGCTCATAGCCAAAATGGAGCGCATAATAAATGTTTGGTACAATAGATGGTTATCCAGAGTTGGGCGATTAGTCCTTATCAAATCAGTGCTCGAGGCTATACCGGTTTATTGGATGACATTGGCTTGGTTACCTAGAGGTGTTACCAATAGAATCAAATGTATCTGCCGTAATTTCCTTTGGCGCAATCAGGATAAGGACTACACATTTGCCTAGGTCGCTTGGGATCGCATTAACATACCCAAGCAATGAGGCGGTTGGGGGATCAAGGATCTCCATCTATTTTTGAATGGCCTTGCTACTAAGATGTGTTGGCACTTACTCACCGGTCACATTCTCTGGAAGAAGGTCATCGTAGCTAAATACATCGCGCCCAAGAACACCATCGACTGGATCAGAGACAGCATTGGGTCGCACACTGGGTCAATTCCCACAGAGGATCAGGATGCAGATATTATGACGAAGGCTTTCACCAAGAGAAAATTCGAATACCATAGAGGCAGGATTGGGGGTAGCTGATAATCCCTTTCTTATTGAGAGGGAGTGTTGAAAAGTCAACAAGAATTGTGTTTCTAATTTAATTTTCCCTTAATTAAATTGGACAATAAAATGTAATATTATCTCATAATCACTTGTAATAGTTAACTGAGTGTGATAAACTTAGTTAGCTCATGAATTTCGAGTTGAGGGTGGTTGGTGAGCCATGTAGAGTGATTCTATTAGTTTTTGAGTTCAAGTTTCAGTTAGTGCATTACTTTAATGCATGAGAAATAATTTAACTCAATTAATTGAGTTAAAATCAGTTTACCTAGTTGTAACTGTTTGTTGCACTAGTGAGAAGTCAAGTGAATTAAATCAAATTTAATTCACATGAAGTGATCTGTCATGTAGCTGATGATTTACTATTAATAGATGCATGCATATCAGTTCTGATGGAGACCCAGTTGAGACATAGGTTAAAGGGATGTTAACTATCAATGGTATTATTAGTAAGCTGCCCGCATGCAATAAAACACCCATAGGATTTCCCATGAGCACTGCGCAATTTTGGAAGGCTGAAATTCCTAAAGAACATGGATTGAATTACACATGAATTGTGAAAGAAAAGAAGGCTGAGCAGAGGCTGAAAATTGGCTAAGTGTTGGTCGATTTTTTGCGGATCAGTGTCAGGCATTTGTGCAAGTGAACGATTCTCTTGTGAGAAGAGTGCATTGTAATTGTTTCATGATTCCTTGGTGAATATGCAATAGAAGATAGAGGGGTTTTGAGAAGTAAGCTTTCCCCGGGAAAATATCTATGTTGTGGATTGATTTTATTCTTTCTTTACTTGTTGTGATTGGCGATCATGTCTATTTTCCGCAATTAATTTGTAGAAGGATTCAATATCTTGCTTTAGCATATCGCAGGATCGGATTGAATCCATTGATATACATATTGTTTGTAAAATTTCTATAGTAACAACAAAATTACTCTCCAACAATTACAACAAGGATTATAATATGATCTGCATATGTCTGTATAAATTATTTTTAAGTAATTTGAACAATGCTCGATAAAGTTAAGGAATTCAACTCAACCTCCTTGTGTTGGAAGAATCACCATTCAGAAATTTGTCCTCAGTTTCCCTGGTATTCCCTCAAGCAATAGCTTATGTAACCTTGTAGTTTCATGGGAAATTTTCCTTCAAAATTCCCGCCTATATTGAAATTATAGGTTTACTAATGTATTTTTATCATCTGATTGTTTGTTTATCAAATTATGATGCCTGGGCCAAAAGTTATACCCTCTAAAATTTGAGCCTGCTAAGCACAATTTAGTTCTCATGCTTCTTGTAGATTTCTTATGAAATTTCTGTCGAGTTTTAACTTTAACACAAAAATATAGATTTCTATTTTTCAATAGTTTTCTATTGACTATTTACTCACCCATTTCCGTTATCGGTGTTAGCACAGTTCTATGCTAAGTCATGAGTATGTTTTAAATTTTTTGTTTTTAGGATACAAATTTGTAAATTTCAAAAAAATTTAAAATGCTACTGAAAGTTCCAGTAGCGTCTATTTTAGCCCTATCGGACAATATGTTTTAATTCTATTTTATGTCTGTTTTTATTTTAACCCGATGCTATCGAAAATTCCGGTAACCCCACCTGTTTTTTTTTTTTTAATAAAAAAAGCGCATCCGCTTTTGTGTAAAGCCACGTGTTTCCGTTATCAAATACGTTTTAAATTTTTTATCATGATTTAGGTCACGTGATAGGAAAGGTTTATGTTGAGTGATGTTAAGTTGAGTTGTGGTTATGTGGAACAAGCTAGGTGTCAATCCACAGTTAAGGAAAGCCAACCGTTGTTTGTCTTGTCTGTCAGTTGAGTCATTATATCCATATGTCGAGGTATGTATTAACTGTCAAGATAGATCGTGGATCTATAGTTATAATGTGATGAATATTAGGTTTGATCATGCATGAACGTTGCCAGAATTTTAGGCCTATCATAAGGATACGATGGAGGTGACTGCCAGATCCAACTCTGTTCAACTCCAGTCACCTGTAGCATACAATCTGAAACACTGCAGCCAACTGAAGTTAATCATGACTATCACAAGGTTTATTCTACGGTCCAAGATATTTCCCATTATGAAAAATATCATGCATGGAAAGGTGAACCAACATATCTTTTTAAACCACTGAAATAAAGGGAAAACCATTAGTTTCAAGTTTAACTGTTGGTGAATGAGAAGCTCCAGTGAGAAGTTTGAGGAAGGAGACCCAGATTTCATATATATTTCATTGAAGATATAGCAACAACTGTTAGGTGAGCTCCCCTTATCTTGAAACCTGTTAGATTATAGCAAACAACCTTCTTTATTACTGAAGATTACTAAGAAAGGAGGAAAACTAAAACACATTGAACCCCAAGGAGCTAATCTAGTTCATGCTAATCCGAATGTGAGAAGGTTCTTTGTTCATGTAGGGTGGTATCCATTGTGTTCAAGACTAGGAAGCTATAATTTAGGATTAACTAAATAATTTTCACTCTCTTTTAATGGGCAAGAAGAAAATGTATATGGCCTCAAATTGCAGGTATCAGCAGAGTCTATTGCAGAAGCTTTCAACCTTCCAGAGTAAGGAGAAAAATGGTTTAAAGGCCAATTCATCACTGGAGGAGACCTCAATAGTTTCATCAAAGATGGACACAACGACCCTAACTAGGCTAAAGGAATTCCTAGGAGTTACCTCAAGAATGAATGGGCTGAGATTGTCAAGCTCATCAAGATTTACCTTACTTGTGAGAGGAGGTATACTGTTGTTTTTATTTATCATATGAGATTTTTGTTTTATATTGCATGTATGAAGACCCTCAGCCTACCATTGTTTCTGCTGAAGAGATTGACAAAAATGTCAGCTAGGATACAAACACATACAACTACATCAGAGTATAACTTATATCATCAGGCTCTTATTAATGTATTGGTTGAGGAAGAACTCAGGAAAAGAAACTAGTCATGTGAACGTTTTCTGTTTTATAGGGCAGGCCAACCTACACCTGCACCAAATATTCCAGCTCAGCTCTCTCCAGCCTCACAACAACATCCTCAGCCTGCCAAGAATAAAGGGAAAAATCATAAGCCAACTACTTCATCAGTTGGCAAGAGGAATAAGGGAAAGGCTAAGAAGGAGAACATGCACAAAAAGGCTAAAGGCAGAAAATAAAAGGCTCCTTCAAACAAGGTTGAAAAGAAGTTGGAGAAAGGAGAAGTTTCATCAACCAACAAGCCCAAATCAATGAAGATTGTGCCTCCTATTTATCATTTTCCCAAGGTTTATAACAGAGCACGGAAAGGAAAGTCTGTAACTGCAGAAAAATCCAAAGCACAGGTGCTATATATCAGAAGTTTCAGAAGCAGACATTCAACAAAATATTCAGAAGGAATATCAGCTCACTAAGTCTGATGAGGAGCTCCTAAAATATGCAGAGTATGATATTAGTAGCATGAGAATGCAAAAATATTGAAAACCAGTTGCTGGTAGCAGGAAAAGACACAGAAGAGGCAGCAAAAAAATTAGGCTGAAATCTAAAGCCCTACATAATCCAAGTTTGTTGAAATAGGTTATATATGTAGAGAGGAAATTTGAAGGGTTACAGACTATAACTCCTTCAATTGTAGAGTCTAGTGGACCCAAAAAAAATATAAGGGTAAATCCCCTTCAGATCAGTAAACAAATCCTCAAAAATAAGAAAAATTCAGAAGGGTTCAGAAGAGAAAAAGACCATTACCAATGAAACAATCACCAAGACCACAAGGTCAAAATAAATTGTTGACAAACAATCAGACTTGGACAAGCTTGGATAAGTTGCAACCCATATGGAGGAGAGGTAAAGGGATGTCCTAGTGAAATACCTTTTTGCCTACTTGTTACATTTTTGAACAACAACTCAATTTTCAGGATGTATAATTCTGCACAGGAATTTTCAATTATTTGTTGTGCATTGTTTAAAAAGAAACAAAGTGCTATCGGAAATTCCGGTAGCATTACAGTTTTGCGCAGTTACAGGATTTTACTGGAATTTCCAGTAGTGCCTGTTTTAAATGATTTTTGACAGTTGTCAGCAGAAATTCTGAACCAATCCAAGGATGATAAGGACTCATAACGATATGGATATGTCAAGTGATGGTTGATAAGTGGTTATGAGGTTGTTAAAGGTCACAATTAATGAAGGCACATGGTTATTAAAGAACCAAGGTCATGGAGAGACAAATCAACAGAAAAATGGGGAGCATGTCATAACACTCAACAACACAGTCCAAATTATCTTCTTTTCTCTTATCTACATCTTTCATGTTAGTTATATTTCGATAGGGTATAGTTTTAATGTCCTATGTCTCCTATGTAATGTGAGGAATAGTAGATCCTTATTTTTAGGAGATATGGAGTTCGTCTCTCTCTCTCTATAAATATAAATTGTAAATACTATTTCAGGGTTGGATTTTGGTCAAACTAAAGACTTATCATAATAAACAAAACTCTTTTTTGCACTTCATTCGAAAGGATTTTTTGATTCAAGAACTATCTAATGTATGGTGTGTTTCTCTCATTGTTTTATTCTTTTGATTTATGAGTTGCAGCAGCTAGTAAAGTGTGAGTAAGAGAACTGTTAGAGGATATAATAGTTAATTATCTACTATTTAGTCTTCTACAAATCATATATATGTTGTGTAGACCATGTTAGTGAAGGTTTGATGAAATATTTATGAAATTATTTATGCATGTACTCTGCTTTCTAAATGTTGTTTCCTTTACATAAAACAGAGTTTGTGTAAAAGGCCACTCCTGTAGTTGTGTGACTGGCACTAGAGAATTTGGC